>CM047592.1:9375603-9520707 GCA_026184515.1 Peronosclerospora sorghi
CCGCCCGGGACGTAGAGGTATTATTATAGAGGGAGGCGCGAAGGTGACGTCCCTAAAACGATCTGCTAGATCGCACGCAAAAGGAGAACTTTATTATCGCTTAAATCCTAAGAACTACCAATTACCTAATATCCACCAATCAGAACTACCTATTCCAGCGTCCTCCGTCGACCAGTCGACCTGATTTATCCGTCGTTCTTCGATGTTAGTTGCTGTTCGTTGAGTACCTGTATGTAATCTTCCCATCTCCCAATGTCCCGTCTATGTCCTGTCTATGTGCACGACGGTTGTACACGCAACAGTATACACCGTGGTACACACAATCGTACACGATTACGTACCCAACTTGTGTCCGCAGTCAGACCCCTAATTAGGCCCAATTTTATGGCACGCTTTACCACACATGTCACACACCACCTGGAATATTTTATATGATAATGAAATTTAGTCGAGTGGTAAACAAACTGAGTGTCGCCCTTTCGACAATATACTAACTTTTTTTTCTTGACATACAACTCGATGTACTTAACTGATGATTTATGTTTCAACTTGACAAGTGACTCACAATCTGCTCACACTTTCGTTTAGAGCTCGACCACTGAGAAGTTGGACTGGACATGTGTAATCTCCGTCTCAAACTGCTGAATATATGTAGGTATAATTTCAAACTACCGCAAGGTGACCAAACCTACCAATAAGATGTCACCGTCTCGGATACGACGGCAATCTCTCGGTGAAGAAGGTGCTCGGACATGCCGGCATCAATTTCATAGAACAACACCTCCTTTCATGCAGATACTATCGATTCTAATCTAGACGTAATTGAAGTCCAGGAAGACGATAACGCCGATATCGCTCTACTGAGCAAAGGTGAACCACTGGTGTTTTCCCGTAGCCGCGCTTGCACCACTTCATCAACGTCTACTTCGTCGCGGCAATCAAACATTATCAACCCTTTGTCGCGCTTGGCAATGAGAAGGATTGAGCAGCCGTCAGATGAAAAATCTGTCAAGACGATGCCAACCTTTTCAAACAGTACATCAACGACCCCCGATTAACTGGATTCTCCACCGCAGCTTATAATCAAGCCGCAAAGGTTGGATGCAGCCGAATAATTCCTGGATTTAAACATGAAAGACTGCGCAGATATGATGCGTCCGACATTTGAGAACACGATAAACATAATGGCAGGAACACCACCGATCCCGGCAACCTTAATCTTGACATTCAGACAACAAAGTTGTAGACGCCCGGAATACAGTCGCATCTAAGTGGTGTGTTGCTACACAAGAAGGGAATACAGTCACAGCCTGAATCAGAAGAAGTTTCCCAGAAAGAAGATACGAACAGTGAGATTGAGGACGACGACGAAAGTCATTTTACCGCGCAAGACTACGGGGATCACTAATTTGTTCACTTTATGGATATCGACAGTATTAGGCAGTACCGTGATCAATGCGTGGCAAACTTTGAGGGCTTGCCTCTTGATTTCAATCCCCTTCATCAAAACTTCGGCACCGATGAAGCTCCCAATATTGCGGGCGGCTTGGCTCGAAACGTTCGAGGACTCAGCTCGTCATCACCCATGCGAAATCAAGTAACTCGTCCTCGCAAGGCTACAGTTCCAGACAACAAAGTTTTAAATATCCACCCTCACGAAAACGAGGTTGCACTTGAGCCTATGTATCATGGACAGGAACTGCATCTGGTTTTCAAAAAAATAACGAAGGATCAGACTATTCAAGTTCAGGGACTACCCATGCGGCATAAAAAAGGAGTTCACGAAAATCCTTTTTCGCGTCGTGTGCGCTGTCACAAAGTCGGACCTTACGGTGCTTCGGAATACGGCAACACATTACGTATCATCGGGCATACGATGGACGGCATATTTCGCGGTGGAAACTGCGTATCCTTTGCTCCCTTAGATGGAAAGGTGCTCCGAATGTGTGGTGAAGCGTACCGTAGATTTTATGGCCAACTGTTGGGAAGCGTACACTAGATTTGGGGTACAACTGTGGGTACAACTGTGGTAAACATGGACGGGCCATCGGATTAGAAGCGGAACAAGGTACAGGTACCTAACGGTAAGCGCCGGACGACTGATATATCGGGTTGACTGGTCGATGGAGCACATTAGAATGGGTAGCTCTGATTGGTTGATATTAGGTAATTGGTATATTTTAGGATATAAGCAGTAATGATGTTCTCCTTTTGCGTCCGATCGATAAGATCACCGACAGGGACGGCGTGCTAACTTCACGCCTCCCTTCTTTTGCAAACGCACCTTTACGTCCCGGGCGGGAGCACCTAGTGCAATTTTTTTGGCCTACCGGCAGACGTAGAGTTCTTGGGAACTCAGCTTGAACTCCGGCCGCGGTTCCAGCGGCAGTTTTTTGGGAAAAGTTTTTGGGAAAGTGGTAGAGCCTAATGTTCTCACCTCTTCCCCCATTGTTTCGCATCTGTCCCCTAGAAGTTCGGCTGCTCTAAGCGCCCCACGGGAACTCTAGGTGGATTTTTGTGAAATCCGTCGATCTGCACGTAGAAAGTGCAGATCGACCCCCCTCCTCTTAGGTCTAAGCTAGGAATACATAATATATTGGGTATTCCGTTAGCGATATAGGTTTAAGAGGCTCGGCGATCAAGTGGTGAAGACTTCCTCCACGTGATCAAGTACCCTTCACTGATCACCACTAGAGCGACACCTTCGATCTGCGATCTGCAATCTGCGATCAAAGACCCGCAATCTCGCCTGTTCGTACAAGATTCGACAAGATCAACAGTGATCTGCGATCATCGACCCCTGATGAGCGATCTGCGATTATCGATCTTGATCATCGATCTGCGATTATCGACCTTGATCATCGATCTGCAATCATCGATCTTGATCATCCGAGATCTCGTCGATTCAGCACAAGATCAACTAGATAGATTCGTGATCATTGATCATCTACACCTATCTTGATCATCCCTTGCTCATCGATCTGCGATCACCGATCTTGATCATCGACCTGTGATCATCCGAAATCTCGTCGATTTACCGCAAGATCATCGATCATCGGTCCTGATCATCGATTTTTTGCACCTGATCGGCAACCGTCGATCTGCTACGAATTCATCCTGATCTTGCATCGGAGTTGAAGTGATCTACGTCCCAGCCACCTGAAGAGCGACCTACGCCCAAACCGTCTGGTACACAAGGTGAGCAAGACATAGGCCTGTCACAGGACAACCGGAGGACCCCCTTCGTTAGTCGGTAGTCCGGGCGCTGTGGGAACGCCTGATAGAACCTCAAAATTCTGATCAGCCGCTCCACCACAAATGCAGTCAACGTCTCAGAAATTAACATCTAGCAGCAAATTTTATGTGCGGGCGAAATTTGTTATTATCGGAGTACCCGGTCGCGTGCCTGTGACCTCGACTACCAAGTTCTACCTGCAAGTTTGTACGACCCCAAGAAACGGTAGGATTCCTGCGGTCTCGACGGGACACCCACGCAGGCTGCTTGGCATATATTTTGACGAAAACACAAACTAAAGTCGAGCCTATTCAATTCTTTAAGCTCTACGAGAGTCATAAGTAACATTGCCCATATCTTTTATACATATAGTGACCTGCATTCACACACACCCCTCGCATAAAAAGGAGGGGTGTGCGACCGGAGCAAAGAGGGGGTGTGACCGCATGCTTAAAACCTAATGTGTAAACTACATGCAAAATCGTGTGACTCACCTAAAACTGCGTACTTAACACCCCTGACACACGATTGGCCTAAAATACTCTCCCCTTTCAACCAACCCGATCGCTCGAACTTGATCAACGATATACCGGTACATACTAGTAAGAAAATTTCACCTTCACTTCACCACACTACCACGTGAAAGCCAAGCACGTTGACATCCGCCAACACTTTATACTAGAGAAGATAACACTGAGCGAGATTCGCGTCGTCTGCAAGGACACGAAGAATCAAATCGTGGACGGTGACCAAGGCATTAAGAAGCAAGCGTTTGCAGTTTCTTCGAGCTGCGAAATGGCAGTTAACCCTGGTGAGATTTAGAAAGCATCGCACTGAGTGGGGATGTTTCAGAGTGCACGTTGCTCACTTCCAACTACACGCGGGTTACACTGCGGCTGAGTTTGGCGTCTCTAGACGACGACCGGATGATTGACAAGCAGGGCGACTTTTGCTAACGTATGAATTACCTTTCCATTTTCCTAACATACTCCTAACCCAGTTTGAAAAATTTAAATGTTCAACCTTGTCCTTAACCGAAAACTTTGATATACACAGAATCAAAAAGCCCGGGTAGCCTTATTTTTAAAATCTATTAGCGAGTACGCTTGTCTTAACATAAATGAGTCCGATTTGTTCGGCCCATTCCTAATCTTACTGTGAATGCATTCATCTTACGTGTGATACAGAAAAAACCCTAACATAAAAAAAACATCTCGCGTAGCGTTTCTACTTAAGGTTTGGAAGGTACACAATTTCCTCCCAAACCTTAATTCTATTTAAAAGTAAATTTAGACATGTAACATAGGATAGTACCTAGGGACGGTCGACCTCATTATCTTCAAGGTTCCTGAAGAGAGGTATCTCCAAGTCTCTGTTAATCCTATCGAGCTCTTGAATAACGGCCTCACTGGATGGCATTATGCTCTCTGAGGGCCCTTGGGCATTAGAATTCGTGAGCAGAGCATCTACTTTGCTATGCTCTTGCTTCAAAAACTTCAAGTATTGTTTATAGAATGCCAAATGGCGAACTGAAGCGGGAGGAACGCGGTAGGCAAGCATCTGTTCAAAATTTTCGTCGCGCACTTGAGAGGCTTGATCTGGAGTGAGTGGCTCCCGTTTTGCTATGATGAGATTTTGTGTAGCGCTCATTCTGTCTAATAAAAAGGTGCGGTACAGCCTCACCCACATCTGATCCGCATTCCGAGAAGTTAAGACGTGGATGGAGATGCCCTTTTCGAGAAATTGTTGACCATACGTGTCAGTGATCAACTGTTCAATTCTTGCTACTCTGGCATCTCTCTCTGCTCTCGCAATCGCCGCCAATTCCTCGATCGTTTGTCTCTCGCCCAGTTGAATGCCTCCAAGTATTTCGTCGATGTCGATCAGAATATTATGCGCGAATTCACCGCGTCGTTCTTCAGCAATCACCTGCTCACCTCCATCATGCGCTCGAAGCCTTCGACGACCGTGCTTAATGGTTGGTTCATGGTCTGGAAACACCATTTGGCTCTTTTGAGAAGTAACGTCAGCGACACAGTTTGGACCAACTGCGGAGAGGAGAAGCAGGACGACAAATGGTTTTGGCATGTTACGATGTGTGTTGATGCTGGATAGAGAAACTCAAAATGAGGTTACCTGACGAGTCGAGAGATTGTACAAAATCTGAGATACTAGATGCTCTCTTAGGCAGATTATTCACAGAGACAGGATATGGGTGAACACATATATCTATCCATCTGGCACAAGGTAGTATCAATATGCAAAGTTATACGAAAGGCAAATGTAACGGGAGCACCGAATAAGGTAGAGGCAGCACAGACGATCCAAGCTCACAAAAGAAGGACCTTTATGTTTAACAACCACATGTGAAAACTGTGTGAAAAGGTTGAAGTTGTCCCGACGACATGATCGAGTTGGTGATGGGACGGCAGGGCTCCGTGGAAAGGACAGTAAGTACCACCCAGCTCCCATCGTTCTTCGGTACGAATGATCATAGTAGACAGGTTACGATGGATTCTCTACCGATTCGTGTTCACGTGGAAGGATGAACTTTATAGGCGAAATGACCCAGTAAGGCAGCATAGCAATCTGGTACAAAGTATTGGGACGGGGGGGGGGTAACGGCAAATTGGGAATTGGGGGTCCGAAGGGTATGGGAGATGATGGTATCGACCATCCAGACGAGTCGCTTGGGTGCGGTACACCACGACGTGTATTTGTATCTTTAGACACGACAGACTTTCACGAATTCGGTGGTGCTCCGTCAAGTTACAACTTACACTTAAGAACGGACAATTGAAGCGGCGCAGGGATTTGAGCCCGGCAATTTGGATAGTCAGGGTGACGGCACACCAAATACACTATTCTCAGATGCAACATGGCACGCGCACGAGCGCATCGATATCCGGAACAAAGAAATTTCCTCGCGTCAGGGCGAACGTGCGGATTAACAACACCTAAGGGTTGGCTGGAGCGGGACCGACTCAAGTGTCCAGTCTTTTAGTAGGCGCAGCTGAACGGGGGGGCACTTCTGCAAAAATTCTGAGAAGGGCCTGCGATTGCTGCTGTCATTGACACTGGCGCGAGGGATCTGGTAATCGTGCGTGTGATGATACTAAAACGTTTGGAAGAATAGGCAGTTTTTCACTATAGAGTTTACATTGATGGCGCACGATGCCTGATTCAAGAAAGAGGTAGGCACATCGGGCGGCACAAATGATGGTGTGATAAACCATCCGGTGCATGCGCCCAGGTCAGTCGACGGGTCCATGGCACGAAGTAGAATGTGTGATGAGAGATGAGACTCAGATGCATAAGAGGACCAAGATACAAAAGTGACGAAGGCTTCACTCAGTACATGGACACAGAGCCAAGTCACGACAGACACCGAGTGGTCTGCCCGGAACCCATTATTCAGGAACGGTACTACCGATGCTCTTGTCCAAGGTCTTGATGGCCCTATTATCTATCCATCATGATTTATACCGAAAATCGCGCTGATTTCTCCAAATACTGACTAGAAGTGGAAGAAGCGTTAAGGGTCACATAAAGTTAGAGCCGTGGCTATCGACTATGCAGAAATAAGAAGACCGGAGTAAAAAAACACTACCTGATTCAATCGGTTGTGTGACTCATCGAACACTGTTGAGAATATGCACATTGAATCGGTTCACGTGGCACGCGGTACCTAGGTAAGTTTCAATTTTAGCAATGCTACTTTCGTTCGTACCTTTTGTTGGAAGGGCGCGCAGTTCCTGCGGCACCTCGCATCCCGTAAGTTGTTTTTTTCGTTTGTCGACTTTTCGATGAAAACCTATGTTGAAAAACTGATGGGTACCGGTGGTTCTTAATTGGTACGGTACTGGTACGGTATTTGATCGGTAGCGAGATGGCCGTCGCGGGCATTTTTTCATTGGACGAAAATCGCAATGATTTGAAGTCGTTTTTATATGCATGAAATTATAAATTAAAGCTTAGGACTATATCTTTAATTATAGGAAAAATTTCGTGCATGCCCTCGCTTTTTGCGGAAATAACGTGCATGCCCCAGATTTTATGAAAATAACATCCATGTCCCTGTCAGATTGTCGGCCAATGAAATTGCTCAATGTATCAAAAAACGGTGGAAACGAAATAGGAGCGAACGTCCAGTGAGGACTCCATTACCCCGAAGCGATGGATCCCGAGCTTCCATTAAAAAGGAGGAAGGTCTAATACAAGATAATCTCGTCTTGAACAACTGGTGGCATGATGCGTAACAGCATGGTCACTTTTTGTTAATTGCCCTGGCGATACTAACCTCTGTTCGAATGGAAGAGGACGTGACAATCGATGTGGATGGTGACCTGGTCATCGAAGAAGAAGAAGAAACGACAGCTGACAGCGCTGAGGCTGTGCAGGAGCGAGAAATCGATCCGCCCCTGCCATCTGAAGCGATTAAAAAGATCCTTTCTAAAATGTCCGCAAGGTGTTTGAAAGAAGTTCGTGACAGCGCGATGGACAATTCCAACATGTCTGACCGCTACCGCAAGGAAGTTGCACGTCGCATCCGGCCTTATTTGGCGCGCCTGGTCAAGGAAGGGAAGGGCGAAACAGAAAAAAAGAAAGCAAAAGACAAGATACCAGGAAAAAAAACAAACGTCGAAGTAGAGGAATCAAGAAGCATGCGCGTACTCAGCGTAAGGCGGCTGCGGCGAAAACGATGAACGAAGAGTACCAGAACACACTGCAAACCATGTTGGGTTTCGTTGTGACGCTCGTGGCCATCATCGCCAGTGCCGTGTTCTTTATCACCCGCAAGCTCCAAGCCGCTGGCATGTATTTTCCCGACCATGAGGCTAAAGCTTCTTGCTGCGAGTAAGCTCAATTCTAGATCCACACAGCGTGCGTATTTGCTAGCATTGTGGTATGATAAAATTAGTTGTCTATGATTTGGTATTTGTTTTCATTTCTATACGTGAAACACCTCGGCTTTTAAACAATGTCAAAAAAGCCATGTTTCACTCCATGCGTCACCCTGTCGTTTTGAGAGATGATGAGTGGTGATTTTTCACCTTGCTCAGCTCCAATAATCCTAGCGCTTAGAATTCCTGGATCACAGTGTTCAGTGTGCTTCTCTGACAGGACAATAATGCCTCCCACCGTAGTAACGATGCTAAAAGGGTAAACAACCAGTTGCCACCGCGTGTTCATGCCCGAAATCTCATCGAAAAAAAATCACTCCCGAAACCGAGCCGATGAGAATAAGAAATGCTTGGTAGATTGCAACAAGGTAAAGCGCGTCGTGTTCGCGTAGGCTTAGATCCAGAACGTAAATGCCACCTCCTGCAGACGACAAGGCTGCCACGAAGATGACGTACGTCTCAGGGCGATACCAAATAGATCCACCTTCAGCAACTAGCGCAACCGAAGCCTGACATAAGGAAGTGAACAAGTTTAAAGCAGGGCCGATGAAGGTTACGATTGTGTACCTTAAGGAAGAAAATATTTCAACCAGTGAGGCCTAATAGGGCGTTAAATCCAAATCTTCTCCAACCGCTTTTTCTCTCAAAACTAAAATTACCCACATGAACTGCGGGTATACCAATGCATCAATTCGTCAATAACCGTATCAATCCAACTCAATCTGGAGCCTTACCGCCACAGCAAGAAAAACAGCGAAAACAGCGTATTAAACAAAGATACGGCTTTCAAACAATCTAAAGAGCTCGGCACTACGGTGCGTTGGAGAATCATGACTTCCCGAAACGCCAACAAGAACGCATCCCACTAAGATGACCGCCGTACCTCTCAAGTCGTACGTACACAACTTTTCATTGAGCAAATATGGCGAGAGCACAATATTCCACACCACACTAAATCTTGCCATTGGCGCCAAGATAGCGTGATGAGGCTTTAGCACAAGAATGGTGTGTTAACATGCCAAACGGACGCGGAAGTCGCAACAGTACAAGAAAATTCTCCTCACCTGATCTGCGTAAGCGTAGCTCATGGTTTAACATAACCACGCACACGGTAGCTACCGCTTTGACCGATAGCGTTTGCGAGGACGTGTGCGACAACTCAAGTAGCACTCTGCCAAGAGTACCGAAGAGCGTTGCCGTGAGCGACAGCGTGACGCCAATAACCCACAGATGCGAATTCATGCCGTTTTGATCTAGATAAATATTAAAGACCTATGTAGTCCTGAGACACTACGAATACAGTAAGCACAAGAGGCGTACCTTTGACATTTTACGGAGCGCACGAGAAACTCCCAGAACCGTACTTCTTGCCTTGTTTTCATTGGCCGACAAGCTGACAGGGGCATGGATGTTATTTTCATAAAATCAGGGGCATGCATGTTATTTCCGCAAAAAGCGGGGGCATGCATAAAATTTTCCCTTAATTATAACAATACACTTTTTGTTTTTGTTCTTCGGGCTCAAGTCAAGTTTTTTCGTTGTGGAGCTAGTACGCCCTACTGAGGGCGGAACGCTATAGTTTCTCTTGTGGATTAAATTAGCTACTGTGGAAGAATGTGGTTTGTCTCGTTTTTACTTTGTGGAGTGCTACGACTGATAACTGGAGTAAATAATGTTGCGTTTGCTTCTTATTACTGTTATATCGTTAATCTCGCTGTTTCGTTATTGCTTACGCTTGAAGTACGTTTGATTACTGGAACCAAGCGCTTGTAACTAGCGATGCCAGACGAGGGAGAATCTCAACACCTTTTAGGTGCTAGAATTGGGTACTTATAATACTGTTTTTTACATAACTGCTATATGTACCGCATTTAGATTCAACACATAGACGCATGTATATTACATGTTAGCAAAAAATCACCTTTTGAATACACATTCAATCGATCAAGTCCCTGACTTGTTTATATTCATCTACTCTCTGCGAACTGTGTTGGGTGTTGTTTTTGTCGTTAACGGATACTTGGTCGCGACAAAATTCAAGTAAGACGAATCGGTATATTTAAGGTTAAAATCGTCATTTACGACTCATGTTTTTTTGATCTACGAAAAATGGACAAGGAAACATTCAACAAACACAAACAGCTGTCATGAACATATCTCATGGCTGGAAAACGTTTTATCTTAGCTCTTTTATTGTAAGATTGCGGAATTTAATGGAAATGGATATTGGGCAACTGAAACAAGCAGGGACTAGCGCAGAAGCATTCAACCCCGACCAAAGTTTCGATTTGGATTCTGACGCAATTATAAAAGACGACTATCAGGCTAGATAATCTGTTGAATAGCACTCGAATACATGGCTTAGATTTAGTTGAAATCTTAGATCGTAAATGTCCAATAGTGAATCCAATATAAAAAGAAAAGTAATCACACGTGATATCTCCACAGTCAAACACATGTTGGCGGCGAATAAGGTATCAGTAAGCAGTTGTTAAGACTAAAAGATGTCCAAAACAGGGACTTATTCAACGGGATGTATATTGAGAAGTGATTATCCAGCTAACACGAAATTATGAAACAGATGTTGAAGTTATGGTAAACTTCCAGCTGTAACAGGGTTACATTCGGGTTACATTTAGTAGGTGGTGTACGTGAGTACACTACGGTTGGGGTCAGTATTGACCGGTCCGAAAGGTTTTGGACCATTGATTATTTTAACCAATCAGGGCAGGAGCCCTTGGTGGTGGCGTGGCAGTCAGCCACGTGTTAGTACACAGGTGGTGTACTCTACATTTTAGCTAGGTACGAATTTGGTTAGTTCTACTTAGTATTACATATAGTTTACATTAGTTTAAATTAATTTAGGCTAATTATATTAAATATACATTCAGTTTACATTTCACTCAACCGACTACCAGACGCTCGACCTCGACCGGTCGCGCGTGTAGTGAGTGTAGTAGCGTAAGGGAGTCCTCCCTTTAGCTACCCCCTTAGTAAGGGAGCCTTGTGTTAAGGCATTAGCGAAAGCTAATAGTAAACTAAAGTGGGAATATTGGCCCCGAGTAAGAGAGTTCTCTCTTACTAAGCCCTTTTATAAGGGCGTATCGGCTAAGTATCGGCGTACGCCGCTTAAAGGAAAAGGCTTTCTCTGTGCGCTAGCCGCACCGTGCATGTACGCACCGGCTACATCTGGTAGCACTTGTAGTCAATCCAACACCTGTGTCGGTGGGCTACGGCATCCTCTGCAAGGGATGAATCAGGACGATTGGGGTAGGTTAACCCTTGTCCAGCAGGGAGCCTTCAACAGTCTGTTATCCTTACTGGGAGACGAAGTCATGCAGCTCCTAGTGGAGCTGGGCCTTGAGGCCGTGAAGTCAAGGCTCAATGCCCTCATCGCCCATGAGGCGAGCTTAGGTGGAAGTCGTTCCACGGGGGTGCGTCCCCCATTATCCTTTAAGATAAAGGGGTTCACCGGGAAAAAGGATGACAACCTTTATGTGTGGCTGCGAGAGGTTGCAACGGCCTTATGGACAAAAGCTTATGGACATGTACGCCACACCTGATCTGGTTTTCCAGAATCAGCTGGCGTTTTTGAGGTGCAGTTAGGGCACTAGGGACTTGGGGACATATGTCCAAGAACCGAAGACCCTGTTGGCAGGGCTGTACGCGAAAGCGTGTTCGGACGATGTGTCCATCCCCGTCTTCATGGGAGGCCTGAGAGAAGGGCCAACACTTTCGGAGCTATTCCGAAGCCGACCCCAATCCTTGGGGGAGGCGTTCAAGATGGCGTTCAACGCCGAGTGGAACTTTCGTTCCTCTAAGGTGGGTCCTGAACCCATGGACCTGAGTCAGGTCGAAGCGGAGGAGAAACCTTCCGCTAAGAGTCACTCTGACACCCTTCTTCAGGGCTCCGAAGCGGAGATCCTTGCAATGTTGCAGCGGCATGGGCCGCTGAGATGCTTCCTGTGTGGGAGCACGAAACGTCTGCGGAACAGATGTCCGCGGAACCCCAGCGAGATATTCACTTTAAGGGGCGAAGGGTTGGGAAAAAGCCCTTGCCCAATCCGTCGGAAAACGATTGCTCCTAGTAGGTGCGGGGCGCCCTACTGGGGGATCCCTCAGTGCTGTTAAGACCCAGGGTAGGGGAAGACAGCACAAAGCCCCGAGGGAAACGGTGCTTTCTAGCACCGAGTTGGTGTACCAGCCAGGTTTGCTGGTAGTCCTTGCGGACGTGAAAGGCTTTTATAAGCCTTGGAGAGTCTTGATAGACTGGAGCATCTGACAATTATGTCAGACGGGCTTATGTGGAGAAGAGTCGGCTGTATGCCGAGGCCCTAGAGGCACGTTCTCGTGAAGTTGTCACGGTCCGTCTTGCGACGGGCGTACATGTTACTGTACCCAAGGTCTCGATTGACATTAAGCTGAAGTTTGCAGACTTCGACAGCTTAGAACGTTACCTAGTCCTGGATTTGGACTCGAGGTATGGCCTCATTCTGGGCATGAAGTGGCTGGAACGCCACGAGCCATGGGTAGACTGGAAGGATAAGTCCATTGGCTCAGCGCACCCGCGGTCGGGTGAAGCATTGGAGAGTCATGGACCCACCTTTGCTCGATCTCAAAAGCGATACTGGCGTGAGATGCCATAGATTGGGATGTCTGAGATGATCAGTCCCAATGAGGTCAAGGAAGTGTTCCTTGACGAGGGGAATTCGGCGGTTAATCCCCACGCAGTGAATAGTAAGACTGGTGAGTTGCCAGTGGTAGAGGTTGATTCCTCTGAGGTTAAGCGTGAGGCGCTTAGAGAAGAGACCCGAAGTTCGTCTCTTCTGAAGGTAGGAACTGATTCCGACCACGCCGTGTTCGGCGAACAAGTTCCGACCCCAGTGGTAGGGGTAGAGACCCCTGTGGTTAAACGCGAGGTGCTTCCAAGCGAAGAGACCCGTAGTTCGTCTCTTTCGCACGTCGGAAATGATTCCGACCACGCCTTATTAGGTGAGACCGGCGAGTCACCGGTGGTAGAGGTAGGACCTCTGTGGATAGGCGCGATGTGCTTCCAATAGATGGGGCAATTGACTCCCCCCATCTGG
The DNA here is from genome assembly GCA_026184515.1 of Peronosclerospora sorghi. Lineage (NCBI taxonomy): Eukaryota > Oomycota > Peronosporomycetes > Peronosporales > Peronosporaceae > Peronosclerospora > Peronosclerospora sorghi. The sequence continues at coordinate 9,388,830 of CM047592.1, forward strand.
ATCCCGGGATGAGTCCCGAGGCCAGTAGTCAGCAGTCATATAGGATGCTGAATAGTGTGACATGTGTTGTCACAGAAGGCGTAAGTGTGGTGAAGTGTACCACAAATTTGGTCACTTTTGGTCAAGGCAGTTGGTCGAGTTTCCGATTGGTCTAAACAAGGGGGGCTTTTGAGCCCATCAGATTCAAGGAGTATCAAGAACGCAGGTCTTGCGTGAGTCACCTGACATTGGGTATTTTACATAATTTTGTGTGGGTACATTAGGGGTCATAGGGAGGTAGTATTATTGGTTAGTTGCGGATTTTACAAGTAAAAGTCTTTTGGTCTAGGAATAAGTGGCAAAAACCTCTTCTGGTCTTGGTCTACACCGCATCAAGGGGTCGCCGTTATTCTTTTCACGTACACTAGTCGCCTCCGCCCGCCGCGGAGTGTTGGGGGAAGAGGGTTGAATTATCCCCTCTCGCCTATTATACCCGGTCTGGACGCGCCGCACGCGCACTTTGGCCACAGCAAGTCCCTCGACGGGAGTACGATTTGGCGATCTCGATACTTTGGCTCAAGTACGTTTGGAACGTGCTATTCACTGGATTGGTCTCTGGATTGGTCTTTACGTGGAGATATCGTTTGTGGAGTTTCACGGGCATATTGGGTCTTTACGTGGACATATTGGCTTATTGTAACATTGGTTGGAGTTTAGATCGGTTTTGGTCGTCTCTCATATTGGTCAGGGGCTAGACCGGTTGATTGGTCTACCCTCTATTATTTCGTATGGGTCAGGTCTAGATCGTTTGGACGATCGACCTATTGGAATTTATCTTTTGGAAGTGTTTCTGTTCTGTACGTACCTGGGGTGAAGAGTTCCACCCTAGGTACACCTAGCCAGCACGGTCTCATATTCAAGACCGAATCAGATCGATCTTCGATCCAGATCCACCGAGTGTGTAACTAGCCCATTCCATCGGGTACACAAGGTGAGATGGTCTTATGTGAATCGGACCAAGTGTCTTTGTATGATGACCGGTCGTCTGCCAGCAGCGGACGATCGGACCAGATTTCGAATGGAGGTCCGCGGGGTACCCCCCCCCGTAAGTTGGAAGGCTGGGCACGATGGTGGTGGTCAGGTTGTCGATACAAATGTATTCTATTTCGAACTTGACTCCACCACAATGGTGCGCGTGCCCGGTTCACTTGGTAATCGTGGATATCACCGCGAGGTGTCATCAAAGATTGAATCTGAAGATTTGAATTTGGAATCGTTCTGGAGAGGGAGTAAGGAAAGGCTATCACCTTACGTCTTCGTTCTCGATAAAGATGGCGATGTCTGGTCTGGCCTGGTGGAGGACCATATCGGTATTAATAATTTTTCCTCCCCAAAAGGCTCCCACCGGAGCCGATAGGGACTATAGCAAGTCCTGCTATAGTCCCGGAAAGGATCAGGACCTTGGTCCTGATCCTATGTATGTGCATAAAAAAGTTGATGGAAAATTAAAAGACGAAAAATACTTGGAGGCTGATCAGAACGATCAGACCAACCTCCCCAAGGTCCCCAAGGTCCCCAAGATTCCCAAGAAAGGGTTGGGAATGCCGGCCGACGAAGACGACCTCGAAGAAAAGTCGCGGGTCGGAGATGGAGGCATCACTGAATAAGACCTAAACAAGATGTATTACATTTTTGAGCTGAAACGATTTGTTCGCTTTGACGTGGTCTTTCGGGTGTTGAACCTCCAGATCCCCGACCATCTTCTCGGTCTCACTACCGAGCCGATTCAGAGTGATCGCCCATTACTGTTGGTGAAGAACTTGGTGGCGATGTTGGCGGAGGTTGGCATTAAAATGCAGAACCCCGCCGATGTACAAAAACTATTTGAATTTGAGACTTGGAGGTTGAAATCGTCGATGTCGACCTTCCACGACCATTTGGTCCCACTGGTGGGGGCGGTTTGCCGCCCAGCTCCCACCGCAGCAGTGAAGGTCGCTGAAGTCTCCACAGCGCTTGTTGACATTGGTTCTGATGACGAATCGGTTTATCAATCTCCACCGGCCTCGAACAGCTCATCAGAGTTGGAGACTGGTGTCGAGCGGATCACCATGGGGGTGTACCATGCCCAGCCGGAACAAAAAAGGACGTGCGGCAGAAAAGGGCTGCTTGCCAGTCGGGGCTCCAGCGACCCCCACAGGCCTCAGTTCCGCAAAAGGAGGGTATCAACATGTTGCCCATGACTCCAGCTAACGCCCAAGTCATGTTTGAGACGATGATGGAGCGTTTCATGGAAGACCGGGTTAGACCACCTCTGCGCCCACATGTCCAAGACCAGTCTAGCCAGCAAAGTTCCAATATTTGCCGAGATGTGGATATGGAATCGGTAACATCTGTGGACAAGCCCACTAGAAGTGATAAGCAAGTCGGCAAAGGGAAGCGCAAGCCGCAACCGGCCAGACCGCGTAGACCAATCAAGACAAGTGACTGTGACATGGAGTCGGTCGGCGATCTTGACGACCACTGTGGTTCAGACGGTACAGGCGCTGGCAAGCCACGCAAGACTAACCTAGCCTCCACTATTGCTTACGACTTTGGATATGCTGCGATTCCGCGCATCCGTATGGCCGCGACGACCGACCTCAAGGACTTCACTGGAAAGGATGCTGATGAATACCAGGCCCGGTCTTGGTTCGGTCGGGTCAAGTCTGCGTTCCTGCGAGACCATACCCCGAAAAGTGAAAAGTGTCTGATCTTCCGGGATTTGTTGAAAGGACCGGCTTCCAACTGGATCCAACAGTTAGGTCGGGATGTCCGGTCTGACTGGGACCAGCTATGTGCAGAGTTCGAAGGGCAATATTGTAACTCCGGATTTTCGAGTTCCCGCAAGTATCACCATATGAAGAAGCGGAGCGACGAGACACCGATCGAGTATTTGCATCGGATGAACTTGGCTGCACTTCGTGCCGGCATAACAATTAAAGAGAATAACCCGCCGAACGGTGCTGCTCTGGAACATGTTGGTCACTACATTAGTACCCAGGACGATCAAGAACTAGCGGACCAGCTTACTCCGCTGCGTCTTAGGGACGCGGGTGAAGTTGAACAGACTCTACGGACGTTACAGCAGTCGCGTAGCATGAGGGCGAAGAGTGCTGGTGGATCAGGTCGCTACCGATCCAAGACCCAGACCTAGATCGATCCGGTCAAGAGACCCTGGCCCAGACCGACCCGAGCGGTCAAGGCGATCGTAGCCAAAGACAGCACGGGATCGGAAGGGGAAAGTGGAAGTCAATCCAGCCAGGAGTCATCGGATGAAGACCAGTATCATTACATCTATGTTGCGGGACCTGCCCCGAAGACCAGGTCGAAGTCCGACCAGGTAGACCGGAAGGGAAGGAGCGGAAGCAAGTCCGATCCGGACCGACCTCGTCAGAAGTGCTCCCACTGTGGGTCGAGAAAACATGATGGTCCAAACTGCTGGAAGAAGATGGTGTGCAAGAAGTGCGAGAGAAGCGGCCACCCCACTGACCACTGCCTTTTAGTATGCAAGTCATGTGGAGAGATCCACGAGGCCGTCCACTGCAAGATTGAAGATTTTTTTAACATGATACGCAAGTGGTACGTGCCGGACAAGCACGCGGGGATACTGCCGCCGGACGAAGAAAAGATGTTAAACTAGAACGCTCGCCAGGTTGGAATCTGGATCGAGCCGAGCGTTCTACGGTTTACATCTATGCATATGTCGGCGAGGAGGATAAGACCGATAATACACGTTCTATTCCAAATTGCGTCGACCGAGACCATCCGGTCTACAGTCTGCAGACCGATGAGTACTCCCGGACCAAGGTGGTTATGCAGTTGGACTTGCCGCCTGGAGAATCCCGCGGATACTGGAAGTATCACGAGCCTGATAAATGGTTCAAGCAGGCGAAAGCCTGTGGCAAGATTAATAAACAGAAAGCGACGATGTTGTTTGACTCTGGAGCTGAAGTCTCGATAATCGACTCCGCCTTTGCTCGTAAGGTCGGATGTCGTATAGACGATACCCAGAGACAAGAATGCGTCGGGATCGGTGAACACTCTTATATGACCGAAGGAAGAACGCGTGTGAAATTACTTTGTCGGGATCTCTGGTCTAATTTTTCAGCGCTTGGGTTGGCAATTTGGCTGGACAGGACGCTTTACTAGGTATGGATTTCATGGTCCCAGCTGGTATTCGCCTAGACCTGTCACATGGAGTGCTTACACTCCCGGATGAGGTCCAGGTCCAGTTGGCTGGTCGAAGACCTCTGTATGGTTCGTATACCGATCTGTTCCGGTGGGACCAAGACCTCACTATCCCAGTCGGTCGGTCTGCCGATACCCCGGTTGAGAAATGTTTTCGTTCGAGGAAGTTATGGTTGACCAGGGGCGATCGGCGGGTCCCGACCTTCGTAAACAGTACTGGTCGACGTGATTTTGTCCGTGTTACCAATATCGGTGACAAGCCGCTGACACTGGACAATAACACTATTGTCGGCATGTGGTTAGCAGAAGGGAAGGTACCAAGGAAGATGGGGTTCGTCTCGATTGGATCGAGGCGGTATGTCGAGTGGCAAAACCTGGCGTACCAATCGACAACCGATCTTATCAGCGATGATGGGTCGGTGGAAGAGGATAAATCACCTTTAGTGGAAAGACCAAGTTATGGCACCACAAAAAAGATGTTGGTCCGAAGAAAGGCGCCGCAGTCACCAGGAACGGTGGACCATCAAGTAGACGATCCAAGGTTAGTCAACGTGGTGTCAGCACAAGACCAGGCGACAGCGGAGCAAGAAACGGAAGAAGAGGAACATAAAATTGCTAGGTCGGACCATGACGGTATTCCTAATCAGACCGATATCAGTGAAGGACAGCCCGTCGATCGAGACCAGGGGCGTTCAGCCGGTCCAGATGGTCTAGGTGATATCGCCCCAGAAGATGAACAAGTCTGTATACATGAAGGCGGGGAACAGTACATTCAGGAGCTGGAAAGCCAAATGGCAGTCCTCCCTGAAGTGTCTGCCGACTCTCCCGAAGTTACAACGGATGATTTACAAGTGGGTGATCAAGACCTTAACAGTCCAGACCAGATCGAGCAGTTGAAGAATATCATATGGAAGAAAAGACATCTGCTGATCGGAAACGGCAACGCCTTACCACCTGCAGCCCGTGGTGCGATTTGTGATATTGACGTTGTAGATGCCAAGCCGATTGCCCAGCGATGTCGACGCGTGGCGCCACAGTACCGTGAAAATCTTTCTGATCTCATTAAAGGACTGTTGGTCACCAAGATTATTAGACCGTCGACCTCGCCATGGGCCTCGCCGATCGTAATTGTTATCAAGAAGAACGGCGTTGACATTAGACTATGCATCGACTATCGGCTGGTAAATCGGTTGACTAAACTCATGGTGTACCCGATGCCGCTGATTAATGATCTGTTGGAAGACCTCGACAAGACCTTGTGGTATTGTTCGCTAGATATGGCAAGTGGATTTTGGGTGGTCTCTATGACTGATCGAGCCCGTGAGATTTCCGCATTTGTGACGCCGTTTGGTCTTTTCGAGTGGAATCGTATGCCGTTCGGTCTGAAGAACGCGCCCCAGATCTATCAAAGGCTGATAGACAACGCATTGTACGGACACTTCATAATCAAGACCGATCGGGACCCTGTTGATAATTATGATGTGTTTAGAGAGGGTGAACCCGATCGGGAAAGAGGACCGTCCGTTCTAGGGAGGCGGTCGTACATCGACGACATTCTGATACCTGCCTCGTCATGGAACGATCTGTGCTAGAAGGTTGAACGATTGTTGGAGACATGCGACCGCTGGAACCTATCTATCAGCGCCGTGAAAAGTTTTTGGGGTATGTCCAAGGTCGCCTATTTAGGCCATATGGTCTCGAGCAATGGTCTAGAGGCTAATCCTAAGGACCTGGATTCGTTAAGCAACCTCCCGTTTCCCAAGTCTCTGAAGGCAATGCAGTCCTTCCTAGGAAGTTTAAACTACTACAGCCGCTTCATCGAAGATTTTGCTATCTACGCAGCTGTGTTGTATGATCTCCGGGAAGTGGACTACCGTATGTTGCGCGAAGAGGACCAGGCAACTTTACATGGGGGCGCCGACTCTGGTCTTGCTGCAGATTGTCCGCAAGTGGAGGCCGAAGACCATATGAAGCGTGCAAAGTTTGCTTTTGGTATGTTTAAGGTTAAGATGGCGACGGCACCGATTTTGAAGCATTTCGATCCCGAAAAGGTCCCGACCATTATTGTATATGCCAGTAAGTGGGTTATCTCGGCCACTTTAGTGCAAGATCACGATGGTGTGTATCATCCAGTCACGTTTACGAGCCGGACGCTAAAACCAAATGAAGTGAACTATGGAATTGTCGAGAAAGAAGTTCTGGCATTGCTACGAATTCTGGATGTGTGTTACAACCTGCTGGTCGGCCGAACTATAAAGGTCCTGTCAAGGCGGTCTACTTTGGCCTGGCTATTATCAGCCAATGGGATGGACGGACGTCTAGACAGATGGTCGGCGGTCTTGTCGCAGTGGACCCTCGAGGTCGTTAAGTGCAACAGGGGCGAGGAAGAGATATTGGGCACATTAGCTGCCAGTATCACCCCTCGGTCTGAAGTGTACGAGGCATTGATAGCGATTGCCCCGAGGAAGCAACCTCGGCATTCAGTTTCGAGACCGCCACCGACCGTCGACCAGGATGAAGAGCTCTTGGTCTTAAGTTTTGACGGATCGGCAAGCGTGAAGAAGAAGGTTGGCGCCTATAGTGCCATATTGTGGAAGTTGCCACATGGTCTATAGTTGCATCCACTGCTGATTTCAAGCCGGATATTACGGTTAACGAGGCGGAGTACCGAGGTCTACTTCTATGTCTGGACCTGCTGTCGTCGCAAGAGAAGGGGCGAGTCATCATATGTGGTGACTCCAACCTAGTGATCAGGCAGATCACCGGAGAGATCGACTGCAAGGCTCCACGACTAAGGACGCTAAATGATCGAGTAATGAAGGCATTGAAGGACCACCCCAACCACGAGCTATTGCACGTGAAACGGGACTGGAACAGAAGCGCCGACTACCTCGCGACCAAGGCCATGCAAGACCAGACCGGGGCTACGATCACCGAGAAGGCCGTTCTGGATGAATTGGTGAATATAAACAGGCTCCCAGAGGTGATAGGGCTCAAAAACGCCCCAGTCCAGGTGAATGTGATGGTCGCGACTAGATCGAAAGCTCAGAAGTCTCGCCGACCGTTCCCGAAGCAAAGTTTGAACGAATATGCAGTGCAACAGTTAAGGATGGAACGGATCCTCAAGGCGCAGGACGAAGAAGAATGGATTATGAACCTGAAGACCTACCTGCGTGGTGAACTGTCCAAGTTGACGAGCGATCAAGCGAAAGAGTGCATCAAGATCGCGGATAGCTACGAAGTGGATGATAATGGATTATTGTATTACTGCCGCGATGTCGACCAAGACAGTGCAGACCGGGACCGACTGGCAAAATTAGTGATCCCCGAGTTGCTGCAGCCGGATGTCCTTCATCACTATCACGTGAGTCTAGAAGGGGGACATCAGGGCATAGGCAGGACCTATCACAAGATCAGGTCCCACTTCCACTGGAGAGGTCTTTTCCGCAGTGTGCTGAAATATGTGGGCTGTTGCACGGATTGCGAGACCGGAAAGCGTAGACCGGCAATCAAGGGGCGATCGCCCGGAAATATCGAAGCTACCTACCCTTTCCAGGTCATAGCGATGGACCACATACCGTCACTGCCTAGATCGACGCGCGGCAACACTGAGCTGCTGATCTGGGTAGACCTGTTCACCGGTCTAGTTATTGCGAAGGCAAGTGTATCTCGGTCTGCGGAGCAGATCACCCCGAGCTACGAAGAATGTGTGTTCCAAAGATTCGGCGCCAGCGAGGTCATCAGGAACGATCGGGAACCCGGTTTTATGGCCGAGGTGTTCCGGTCGTTCAATAACATGCTGGGCCAGAAACAGAGTGCGACGATGGCATATGGTCCGCAAGCAAATGGATCGGCGGAACGCATGGTGCAGACCATAACGAGGGCGATCAAGATGTACGTTGCTGACCCAGACCAGCGAGATCGGGACGAGTATTCAGAAAGGCTGGTGTTTGCACTCAACTCGTCGACCGATCGGGTCCGAGGAGAAACGCCTTTTTATCTGACATATGGATGGGACCCTCGGTCGACACTGGAAGCTGCGATACCTATCGGTTGCACCCGGACCCGCGATCGCGATGCTCGACGCTGGCGCATGCAGCTCCAGAAACACTACCAGCATGCAAAAGAAGTCGTCAACAAAAAGCTGCGTCAGGCCACACAATACCGGGCAGACCGGACCAATGACCAGGTCCGACCCCACGGTATAGAACCAGGGGCGAGGGTATGGCTATACCTAGACCGAGTGAAAGAGGGCTATGCGAAGAAGCTGGCTCACATGTGGCACGGCCCTTTCCGTGTTGCCGAGCTGATCGGTGAGCACGCTTCCCGTCTAGTAACAACTGGTACAGATTACAAGGTCTTCCCGATCGTGCATGTGTCCAAGTTGAAGCTGGTCCGAGAATTTCCTGATCGACCCAAAACTCCCTGTCTGGTAGACGAAGAAAAAAGATTTGATTTCAATGACGCGTTACTGCCGGAGGACAGTTGGGAACGACCATTAGAGGAAGACGAGTTTGAAGTGAAGAAGGTCTTAGATGTTCGGTCGACCAAGAAGACCAGGTTCGGTCGGACTCACCGAGAGTACCTGGTCCGATGGAAGGACCATGATGAATCAACTTGGGTCGACGAGCTCGACTTGAATTGTGGGGCTCTTCTACGAGAGTTCGAACGAGAAAGAGTCAGTCGTAATCGCTTCGCAGTGATGCATACCCATGAAGACCAAGACCAAGACACGCAGTAGCATCGGTCGGTCTAGACCGGTGTGAAGATGTGGAAGGTCCGGAGTTGATGTGAAATTGTGATGAACTGTGACGGATTGGAATAGCGGAATGATGAATGTGATGACTATTTTTCGTTATGGGGGTGGAACTGTTTACGATAACGTGTTCGGTGCAACTATGGAGAAAGTGGTAAAATTAGTTCAAGTGATTTGACGATCGGACATATGGAAAAGAAATGATGACATGTATTACGAGTTATCTGGTCGACTACCTGCGACTTCACTTGCTATCGCCCCACAGACGGCCGATGACCATCGACGGATGATTTCCCACTTGATCCTCAAACTGGTTACACCAGGAGTCCTTCCGGTCAAGATGGACCAAAGCATCCTTGAGGTCCGCGACCGGCTCAGCGCAATCAAGACCGGGGTACCATATGCCGTCGTCGGCCAGCAGTCTGGTCTTCTCAACGCGACGCCTCGGCATGTTGAGGAACACCGGGTACAAGAATACGTCGACGTCACACTCGCGGGCTCGCATCCCGTCCAAAATGTACTGGTACAGGGACTGCCAATCCTCGCCCGCCCGAATTCGACGTCGCTTGCGCTTGCTCTGGAACTTCACCTGGCCCGGATCTTGTAGCACCCGGTCGGGGGAAGGCATCAAGTTGTGGGACGCTTCCCAAATTGCTTGGCCGTGGATCTTGTTGAAATTCTTCACCCGGCCTAGCAAAGTGCCGATCCACGGAGCCAAGTGGAACACAAGTCCTATCTTGGGGTGTTCGAAAAATTTCCATGGTTCATCGCCGTATAGGCGGGAGATCTGCGCCGACGTAATCAAGTCCGCCCTCCATGCAGACGCGGCAGGGGTATTCTTGGCCGGTGGAAAAAAGCCAGGGGTCCGGGCTAGAGAAAGACCGGGCCAGAAGCTGCTTGGTCAGGGTAGACCGGCGCAAACAGCCGATTTGCCCCGACGACCACGGCAAAGTGATTTCAAACGTCCGCGGCGGTAGGGAGATGGTGTCAACCGCCATGTTCTTCAGTAGAGCGTACTTGTGAAGCTCGGATGTCCCGGGGAGAATCGAAGGCGCTGGCTTCGCTGATGTCGATACTGGTGTGGCGTCACTTGGCAAACCGGTCTTCTGTTCTGGCCCCAATGTCGACGCCACTTGGATGAAACTTTCACGTAAATTCGTTCCTGACTTGGACTGGATGGAGACCATAAACTCGGAATCGCAGGACCCTTCGCTGGAGTCCTCCTCGGACGATACCCATATGTGCTTGGTGCGATTTGCAGTACGGCGCGAGGGCGCTCGACTTTCCGAGGGGCTGTAGATTTCGTCCGTGTCCGAGTCCGAGTCCATAAGAAGCGCCTGTGTCTTGGCTCGCTTATGAGGAACTGCGCGCTTCCCCCCGAGTCTGGGTCCGTGCGCAGTGCCCCGCTCCCTCGAGCTACCCGGCGCGTCCGCGCGCTTCTTCGATTTTTGTGCAATTTCGGGCTGCTGAATATAAGCCAATGAACGATGTCGGTCTTGGTCCTGCTGCAAGCGGTCTTGGTCTTGCTCCGAGGCGACTAAGGTTGCCGACGCAGACCAATCTATGATGGAGGAAGCAGCCGAACACGGATGCAGCAAGTTCATCAAGCGCTGGCGGCACTGGTCTAGTGCCACCTGACGACGACCTGACTCTAGCTTCCAAGCGTCTGACTTGTCTTGATAAGACCGGACCTTCCCGGTCTGGTCTTGAATTGAAATCTGAAGCTCGGCAATGCGTCGCGCGAAGTCGTCGCCCTGCATGCGCAGTGAGGTCGCGTCAAACTGTCCGTCCAGCTGCTGCCGGCGAACAAGTGCAAGTTGGTCCCGGGGATGGGACTGATGAGCCTCCAGACGGGACAGCTCATGACGCGCGCTTACCAGCTCCTCTAAAATTGGTCGAAGCTGGTCAACATGATCGTCGGACTGCCTATCGGCATCAAGCAAGGCACCTATTGCCTTGACGACGCTGAGAGGGATGAGAGCTAAAGACAAACGAGGGCCAAGACAAGTACAAGACGAAGACCAAAGATGCGCACCTCGTGTTGCCTGGTGGGCCACCTGGGTCCTGAGACGCATGTTTTCTGCAAGCATATCCTGCATCTGCGTGTCAGCTTCAGTCTGACGCCATTCCGATGTTTGAAGTGCACGAGAGTTACGTGGGCTGTCAGACCGAGCCGACCGGACAGGCGAAGCAAGGTGGGGCCACTCGGCGCATAGAGTTTCTGCAAGAACAACAAGAACAAGCGTCAAAGGGAAGCATAATAAGATCAAGTGCAGTAAAGGCAGTACCTGACGCAGGTGTCGAAGATGTTTGGTCCATGGGGAAGAAGTGTGAGTGACCAAGGTCCAGTTGGTCGAGTGATGGGTGAGTCAGACCGTTATCGTTGTGCGACACGGTCGGACTCAGGGGCGGCTGTGGTGAAGTGTACCACAAATTTGGTCACTTTTGGTCAAGGCAGTTGGTCGAGTTTCCGATTGGTCTAAACAAGGGGGGCTTTTGAGCCCATCATATTCAAGTAGTATCAAGAACGCAGGTCTTGCGTGAGTCACCTGACATTGGGTATTTTACATAATTTTGTGTGGGTACATTAGGGATCATAGGGAGGTAGTATTATTGGTTAGTTGCGGATTTTCCAAGTAAAAGTCTTTTGGTCTAGGAATAAGTGGCAAAAACCTCTTCTGGTCTTGGTCTACACCGCAGCAAGGGGTCGCCGTTATTCTTTTCACGTACACTAGTCGCCTCCGCCCGCCGCGGAGTGTTTGGGGGCAGAGGGTTGAATTATCCCCCCTCGCCTATTATACCCGGTCTGGACGCGCCGCACGCGCACTTTGGCCACCGGAAGTCCCTCGACGGTAGTACGATTTGGCGATCTCGACACTTTGGCTCAAGTACGTTTGGAACGTGCTATTCACTGGATTGGTCTCTGGATTGGTCTTTACGTGGAGATATCGTTTGTGGAGTTTCACGGGCATATTGGGTCTTTACGTGGACATATTGGCTTATTGTAACATTGGTTGGAGTTTAGATCGGTTTTGGTCTTCTCTCATATTGGTCAGGGGCTAGACCGGTTGATTGGTCTACCCTCTATTATTTCGTATTGGTCAGGTATAGATCGTTTGGACGATCGACCTATTGGAATTTATCTTTTGGAAGTGTTTCTGGTCTGTACGTACCTGGGGTGAAGAGTTCCCCCCTAGGTACACCTAGCCAGCACGGTCTCATATTCAAGACCGAATCAGATCGATCTTCGATCCAGATCCACCGAGTGTGTAACTAGCCCATTCCATCGGGTACACAAGGTGAGATGGTCTTATGTGAATCGGACCAAGTGTCTTTGTATGATGACCGGTCGTCTGCCAGCAGCGGACGATCGGACCAGATTTCGAATGGAGGTACGCGGGGTACCCCCCTCTGTAAGTTGGAAGGCTGGGCACGATGGTGGTGGTCAGGTTGTCGATACAAATGTATTCGATTTCGAACTTGACTCCACCACATAAGCCTTGAACGGTTGCCTGGGGTAGGCGAACTGTTGTCTTTGGAGGATATGTCCGTCAACGAGTTTGAAACTGCTTTGAAAGCAGATGAAATCGACGAGGTTGTCGTATTGCGTCCGGAATAGGATCTGAACTTCTCATCCACGATGGACGATTCAGTTTTGATGCAAACCAAACAGGCTTTTAATTCCCGAAGCTGCCTCAAGATCCTTGCGGATCCTGAGGACCCTTACCATTCCTTATTGAAGGAATTTGGAGATGTCATTAGTGACAACCCGCAGATGGGCTTACCACCGGATCGGGGAGTCCGACATGAAATTTAATTGGTTACTTACTGGAACCAAATACTGCGTCACGAGGCAGTGGCCTCTCCTCAAGGAGAAATGCGACGTCATCGACGCATTCTTTAAGGGGAAAGAAGAGGCAGGGTACGGGAGAGTAAATCTACCCATTCATCTCCCACTTTTTGTGTTCGTAGACCGAACGGAAAGTGGAGCATTGTGCATGCGTAAAATAAGATTAATGCAGCTACTGTAGAAATGCAGACTCGGATTCCTCGGAAGGATGTCCTCCAGAATAATATGGCGGGCTTACTGTGTACAGTGCCCTAGATCTGGTGGACGGGTATTATCAGGTGCTCATGCGAGCGTACGATATTCCGCTTATAGAGGTTAGCACGCCTAGTGGCATGCTGTGGGAGTGGCTTGTTATGACACAAGGGCTTTCGAATGCACCAGCGACTTTTAATCGATTGGTGACTCAACTCTTCCGCCCTCATAGAAAGTACGCTCAGACGTACTTCGACACTATATTCGTTCGTAGTCGTGCGGAAGGCGACTCATCTGATGTTCAGACGCACCTAATACAACTTCAAGCTGTTCTCCAATGTATGCGAGAGCATACGTTATATGCAAACGCATCCAAATGTATTTTTGGTGCTGAGGAAATTCCTTTCCTCGGATGCTTCATCGGTAAGGATGGAGTGCGGGCGGATCCCGCGAAGGTGAAAGCCATTGTGGAGTGGGCTTCGCCTGTAAATCTTAGATATTTACGGAAGTGGCTTGGATTAGCCAATTATCTCCACAAGTACAGCGAGAATTACGCTGAAATGGCGAATCCATTAACCGACCTTCTTAAGAAGGACGTTGATTGGTGTTGGGAACCCAAACACCAAAACGCTTTTGAAGCGGTAAAGGGGATATTGTTGAAAGCTCCCGTTCTTGCTCTCCCAGATTCTGGGAAACCATTTAGTGTCGTCTGCGACGCCTCCGATTTTGCAATCGGATGTTCTTTTGTTACAAGCAGACGATGAAGGAAGGGAACGCGTTATCGCGTTTGATTCGAGGTAGCTTAAAGCTGCGGAACGGAATTATCCCGTTCATGACAAGGAGCTACTTGCAATAAAGTATGCTTTTGTCAAATTTAGGGTTCACCTACTCGGCTCAAAGCCGCTCGTGGTTTATACTGACCACGCGTCCTTACGGACAGCGAAAAAGTCGCCTCATCTCTCGCAACGGATGGCCCGTTGGCTCTCCTTCTTTGCGGAGTACAACTTTGAGGTTAAGTATAAACCTGTCAAGCAGAATGTGCTTGCAGACGCTTTGTCGCGTCGTACCGATTACGAGCTCTCTCACGCGACATTCGTTACCACGTCTGTGGTGGATCTCATACGCCAGGAGTTTGAGAAAGACCCACAGTGTACGGCGCTTATCAGCGAGTTGGGTGGAAAGGGACTTGGCTCGTCTGATCCAACCCTGTCAAGTCGAGCTAAAGATCGTTTACACCGTTACAGGTACTGTGACGGTTTGCTATATTATAGCACGAGCGCGGAGGACACTCCGCGGGTGGTAGTTCCTCATGATGAAGAACTAAAGTATAGAGTCCTCTTTGAGGCACATGACGCCCCTATCGGGGGTCCTTTAGGTCGGGATAAGACCTACAGTGCTTTAAGTACTTTGTATTGGTGGCCCAATATGTATAAGTGGGTCGGTGCGTATATACGCACCTGTGAGAGATGTCAGAGGTTTAAGCCCTCTGCAAGTTCAGCTGCGCCTTTAGAGAGCTTACCCGTTCCTACGGAGTGTTGGAAATCCATTAGTATGGATTTTATCTTCGGTTTTCCGAAGGATAAGGCCGGGAATACCGGCATATTGGTCTTTGTAGACCGTTTGAGCAAGATGGCTCACCTGGCGGCGGTGCCAGAGTCCATCGATGGACAAGGAACAGCGAAAGTGTTCCTAGACCGTGTCTTTCGACAGCATGGTCTTCCCGATTCCGTTGTGTCGGATCGGGATCCCCGTTTTACGGGACAGTTCTGGGGAGCGTTATTTAAGGTGCTAGGCACGAAGCTCCTCATTTACACTGCGGATCATCCGCAGACAGAAGGTAAGACGGAACGCGTTAATCGCGTTGTGGAGGATATTTTCCGGAGTTTATGTCCGGATTCTCCAAAGAGTTGGAGTGAGATGCTTCCTATGGCCGAATTTGCTATCAACAATTCGGAACATGCATCTACGCTCCGTTGACGCCACGTGTGTGTGGCCCGGGGCTTGAGGGGGGAGGATTCTCTGATGTCATCCCTGTATCTGTGCGAAATCACACCGATAAGTTTTTATCGACGCGCCTTAGTGTCTTACGACACGTCTGCGATGCCATGCGGAAAGCCAAGACAAGCAGAAGGAGCAGGCTGACCGCAAGGGGCGGCGTAACAAAAAGGTGTACAAAGTAGGAGGAAATGTTTTATTAAACGCTAAAAATCTTCCTACGCATGCAGTTTCCAACGTGTTACGGAATAAACTGCGCCCTAGGTTTGTGGGGCCTTTTAAGGTACTAGCCCGAAAGGGATTGTCGTATACCTTGGACATCCCGAAGGCGATGCGTACGCATCCAACCTTCTATGTGGGTATGCTTAAGCCATACCAGAACCCGGAGGCGGGTTCCCTCTTGGAGGAGGATGGGAAGTCGGATAGCCGAAAGGCACGACAGGTCGGAACATCTCCGACAGGGTTGAAATACGACCCTGAAGCTCCGCAACGAGAGACTCGAGGGAGGCAAGCCGCCCCTCGATGCGTTCATCACACTCCTCTCGTCGCGGAGTCCCTCCTGGGCATCTAGGATGAGACGGCTGTGTCGATCACAGCGCTCGTGGAACTCACGTCGCAATAGCGCGACCTCCGCCGCCAGTCCTTGATACGGAGGGTACTCCACATTACCATGTGGAACGTCTGATGGCACGACGCCATCAACGGGGTGAGACCCAGTACCTGGTGAAGTGGAAAGGTTATCCCCATTCACAGAGCTCGTGGGGGACCGAGACTCCCCTGCGGCAGGATTGCCGTGACGTCGTTGACGCTTACGAGCGGGAGAATCCCGCTGAGACACAACGACAAAAGGGGCGGAAGAAGCCCCTTCACTCCCAGTAGCTGGTAGTTTGCCGGAGGCAGATGTAGAGTTTGCATTGCTCTCCGGAACCACATCGAGAGCAGGGCGCGTGTAGTAAGAGACAGGTAATTGCCCTTGCGCTTTGGCCTGGGCATAGGCAAAGCGTAATGCCCTCTCTACCCGAACGTCGGGTTAGGAAAAGCTGTTGTACAGCGCATCAAAGTTGGGGAGGCGCTTCTCCCCTTCCGCCCAAGCGCGGAATGCCCGTTCTGCGTACTCGACGCTTTCGTCTTGTAAGAGAACAAAGGGAACCTCGCGGAGGATGCCCACGAGGGCACCGCGTGCCTGTTTACCGAGGCGCTGTTGATAGGACTTGGCAGCGAAATGCTTAGGCGTCAGCAGTTTCGCGCGGAGTTGTTTCCGGCGCGCAATTTCACGCGGCAGTACAGCCGCTGGACCAGATGTATAGGAGGATAAACCTCTCTTAACCTCTTTCTTAGCCCTCTTTTGAAGGTCACGAGGTCCCTTCCGTGCCGGTGCGGCATGTCGGGCTCCATGAACCGTATTCGGTTCATTGGTGATGGTCGCCTTCGGCGACCCGGATGCATCATCCGTAGTTGGTAAAGGTGGCGCACGAGTTAGCGCGTTCTCCCCACGTGTGGGGAATGGATTGGATGACCGACACCACCGTTTGGCGCTGTCGGAGTCGTCAGACGTTGGGGAGATATCCCCAAGGGCATCCACCTCCGATTTATCGGAATATTTTCCTTCCATAGCACCACTAATGGTGCTCATGGTTAGCCAGAGGTTCTGGAAGTTGGAGTTCTCCAACTAAAACTGATTTATTGCGTAAGCAATAGTCTTGATGGGGGAGGATGCAACAGGGTTACATTCGGGTTACATTTAGTAGGTGGTGTACGTGAGTACACTACGGTTGGGGTCATTATTGACCGGTCCGAAAGGTTTTGGACCATTGGTTGTTTTAACCAATCAGGGCAGGAGCCCTTGGTGGAGGCGTTGCAGATAGCCACGTGTTAGTACACAGGTGGTGTACACTACATTTTAGCTAGGTACGAATTTAGTAAGTTCTACTTAGTATTACATATAGTTTACATTAGTTTAAATTAATTTAGGCTAATTATATTAAATATACATTCAGTTTACATTTCACTCAACCGACTACCAGACGCTCGACCTCGACCGGTCGCGCGTGTAGTGAGTGTAGTAGCGTAAAGGGTGTCCTCCCTTTAGCTACCCCCATAGTAAGGGAGCCTTGTGTTAAGGCATTAGCGAAAGCTAATAGTAAACTAAAGTGGGAATCTTGGCCCCGAGTAAGAGAGTTCTCTCTTACTAAGCCCTTTTATAAGGGCGTATCGGCTAAGTAGCGGCGGACGCCGCTTAAAGGAAAAGTCTTCCTCTGTGCGCTAGCCGCACCGTGCGTGTACGCACCGGCTACACCAGCTGTGTATGGTATACATGTCTTATATGTAACAAAAAAGTGTGTACTCGGAACCGAGTACTACTGCACTAATTATGCTACTAATAGACGAAATGAGAATTGCTACCAAATAGTCCTACCTAATTATCTATTTATTTAAAGGAGAACGAACCGGCCTGTCACAAAGAATACCATTAAACGACGACGAGGCACCCGCCCTGTGACAAAGAATTATTCTAATACAATTATCATTTTTGCCATAAAATACTAAGGTACGGTATGGACAACTAAACCCAAAAATTAGATATACTGTAGTTTCAGTGAAATTTCAATGACAGTTCGTCGGAACGACGGGTACAATCCCCTAGTAATATAGACCGAATATTTTAACATAATCATTTGGCCGCTGGGAGGCTGGCTGAGACTCTGTCAGGTACCCAGTTTACTGAGTCAGCCCATTCATAGCCTGCAAAGTTGCCAAAAATTACTGGATTGCATTCTGGAATGCATCAACGTCAGATTTGTCTATTGAAATCAATTTCGCACCACGTGAGGTGACACTCAATACCAACACAAAAAATGCAAATCAATTTCGCACCACGTGAGGTGACACTATACCAACACAAAAAATTCAGACCAATGAATAAAACCCCGATCAGGACGTCTGCGCACTAAAAATTAAATATAGTGCTTTTACGCCCGAAAGATTGCCAGCATCTTCGGCCTCTGGATGGTTTGGGAAGAAATTTTCTACCATTTGAGAGTATACACATAACAAATAAAATAACAATAGGAGGGGGGGTGAAACTTAAGGTTTAGCCCAAACGAAATAAACGTTTATATCAATTGAATATCAGGTTTATATCAAATTTGAAATACACCCCTGCCGATCTGAGTGGCCCGTTTATTTCATTTCAAAAAAAGTGCTTATTTCACCTCAAATACGCAAAGCACTGTGATTGGAAGTAAGTGTTGATGAATGCATCCTTTGCTCCGGTAAAGCTCACGTCAGTTGAACGTCAAACCAAAATGTACACCGGAGAAGCGAAAAGAGAGAGAGGAGGCGTCGATCTCTTTGTGAAATACATTTTTGAGTGCCTTCATGTAAATCGGTGTGAGATTTGTCTGCTTTTTGAGCCTTGTCTGTGTAAAGAATGAAAACTCGCGATGCTCCAGTACAACCAGCGGTAGGCTTTTAGGGCCACTTCATCCCAATTCTCTTCAACAAAAATCTAGTACGCCGCGACAAATTCGCCCACATCCGAAGGTTGGCCGAAAAATGCTGCGTCCACCGCTTTCGGTATCTTGTTGCACAACATGCACTCACAGCTACGATTGGGCAAAGCACCTACAATACTCAACGCAGCGCTGCTGGCGAAGGCTTGGGCGTCTTTTTCGTTTTCATCCATCGCTGCTTCACAAAGTAAAGGTGGTGGTTGTTGAAATGTCTCAATTTTTAATGCCGCTCCGATAAATTATTTCCGCTAGAAGTTTTAGAGTTCGGACCGTGCTATCGGTGTGGAAAAGGTTTCGTACACAGGACTAGTTTTTTTTATTGCACCGCCCGACTGATGTGCAAATGGACTTCTCGCTATTGACCCCAGCCACCGCGGTAAACCATTCATCTCGTTTAGCTCAAGATCTGGAATACAATAGTAGTCAACTTCATCTTTACTTGACCCAGTCGCGTACCTCAAAAACCATCTCTGACTGCAGGTATTCAGCTTGCATCACCTATATCCTTGAGATCCACGCGTGGGGATGTATTTGCACAGAAAATCTTGTCGTGGACTAATTTACAACCACGAGACGACCTCATTATCCTGACCAGTTGATAGTGTGTTTTGAGGTTGTGGTGGACTTGGTCGGGTTTCACTCTCCTTGTTTTGGTCTTGTAAAGACCGACGCTCTTGTGTCTGCCATCGCTGGAAAAGGTTGTGCACGTCTTTCATGAGGATAATCTGATTCGGCGAGCGCTCCTTCAAAAACTCAAACACGTGACGTCGTGTAGCTCCTCCCCGCCACAATTGCTCAGCTTGTGCGAGCACTTCAGGGTCACGGACACGCCGTACTTCGGAATACTGGAGATACAGCGCTTCCGAGAGTTCATGGTTGTGTTTGGTAAAATGCTAGGTCACCACGATGTTCCATTCATTTGTACCTTTACTACGCTGGAAAGTGGCACAGACCTTGGCAGGACACTTGGTAGATCGAACGTTGTGGCTTACACGCTGCCCATTGCCACGGCTACGGCGTTTCCATCCGTGCGTACACAAAAACGTCTTGGAGTACCATTCATTGCGCTCAGGTACCAAGTAAGGCCCGAGAGAGTCCATGACCACCTGCTTGCGCTGTTTCTGCGGTAACGCTCGTATCGTCGTCCTTCTTCGTGTCACGTACAACTAGCCCTCGACTTGCTGCGAGTTGACGAAGCCGGATGTTGCGCGATCGTACAGAATACGTTGTACGCACACGATAAAGCTGAAAGGTAGCAGCTGAATACACGTCCAGGTAGTTATGAAAGGCTTCCCACGATGGATATCGACGGACAATACGCGGCACACGCCAGATACCGCTTCCATTCGTTAACGTCTCGTGTTGAATCGCAGCATGCGACAGCGGCTGCCACACGCCGTCCAGATCTATAGGATCCGTTCATGCGGCCTGATTGGGCCCGTTCACCAAAGGGGGTAGTAGGTAGTTCAAAACGAAATAAACGTTTATTTCGGATACGAGCAGCTCGAGAGCTGCTCATTCCACCAAAGTGTGTATTTCGTGTGAAATAAACGTTCATATCGCGAGTGTTTATTATTTCACGAAATAAACACTTTTTTTCTTATGTCTGACCCGCCCCCCCCTAATATAAACATGTGTACTAAAGACGCACGGGGTCTTCTTACCTGCTATAGACGAGTCACCACGGTCACTTTGTTGCCTGTCGACAGGATGTACGAAGTCGTACGCGTACTTGAATAGACCTCACATTCTCACTCCCTCACTTTCCTTCGATAGAAAACACACGTATCTTCACGGATTCTCTCTCTAGTTAGACGCTTGCGGCTTGTGCCATGGCTTCTTCTGGCTGCCATATCTATCCATCGTGATATCCAAGTGGACGACGATCACTCAGCAAAGAACAAGATGGGGGGTTGAGAGCGAGTACTAAGATCCAGACGATATCCATTTATGGATGGATGCCTTGGATAGCCAACATGGCACCTGCGCTTCGACGGAGACTCAGGGTCGGTGACGAACGTGCTTCTGTCAGTGTCTTAGTTTAGCCTTCTTGAAACACCATACGCCTGCGCGAGAGCAATGTTTGCAACTTGAGGAGCCTGAAAAAAGGCTGGACGCAACAGCTAACGTAAGCCGCAGAGAGCGGGCAGATTCTTGGTAACACGCCCATGTGTTGGTCTATTGTGGAGTTAGAACGTCAGCCGGTCCTCCGTACTAACTACACAATAACAAACAAAAAATCCTGTGATGTTTTTATACAGACTGGCCATGGCTGGATTTATGGCGAATTCATTCCCCGTCAAGAGTCACGCAGACACCACGCAAGGACGAGTATTTCACGAGAGGATCCTTGGAGACCAACGTTGGTTTGCTAACCAGCTAAAGCTGCTAGGTCTCAAACTGCTGATGAAGTGGAAACGACACTGCGTATCCGCCCGATGGTGAAGCGTAAGTGCCCTCGGGTTGTTGTTATTGGGGTGGGCGAACGAAGCCAGCTTTTACGCAATCAGGGGATAAGCGTTGTTGGAACACGACTGGCTTTGGCGTCTCGAGCAGTGCTTTCTGGCGCAGAAGGTGTGAGTGGAATGGATTCAACAGAGCCAGCAGTGCATGTTGTGGCGTGGAAGATGGGAAAACGGAGGGACAAAGGTCCTTGTCCTATCCCAACAAGCGGTGCAGAGTCTCAACCTTCAATACCTATCGGTAGTCTGGTATCTCCTCTCTACCTATCAAGTCAACTCTGTTTTAACAGGGTATGAGCCCAACGCGGGGGGACCAAGACGCGACAGCCGAGTACGTTCGTAGCTCGAGGAATCAATGGATACATTTTCAGGAAGGGATGGAGATGGTGATCCCACGCGGGATGCAAGCGGTGGTCATCTTCCCGACTCAAGGTAACGCTCCAGCCCAAGCTCATGATCAAGCTCAAGCGTCGCCAGCTGCAGCATCAGTGTTGGCATTGCCTCGGTTGCCCGCGTCACGAGTCCAGACGCCGCGGCCAGTGGAAGTGGACGTGGTTGGAAAGTGCTCGAGGAGGGGGAGCGTGGCGCAGAGCAAGAGCTCGAGCATGTGAAGGCCGCTCGCTATGATTAGTTCTGGGAAGCTCGAGGAGCAATCCAACCCCCGAACGTACCCATGTTGACCAAGTCAAAGCCAACGTTGAGCAGCAAATTCAGGGTGTGGTGCATTTGCAGGCACGCCATCAACTTGCGCTGGATGAACAAGCTCGTGTGTGTATGAAGTGGAGGAAGCCAATAGCGATGATGATGATGCGATTGAAGCGATAGTGATGGAGTTACATCTACCGACCAACTACACGGCGTATGATACGATCGAGCGGCTGGCCAAAGCTTCCAGGTTCAAGATTGGACTGAGAGACAAGACTCGTGCAAATGGTTTTGGTATGGGCTGAGGGAAAGCAAACGAAGCGAGACAGCTGAAGAAGCACTCTGGCACGAATGCGCCAACGGATACTGTCGGTGCAGAGCTCTTGGTGTCATCAAGGGGCCCATCACGCCACGGGATCGACTTCAAAATCGTAACATGATTAATTTTGTTGGGGACAAATTACGTGCGTGTTTTCCTCACAAAAACGAAGGACGAAGCTGACAAGAAATTCGAGCACTTCCTGGTGCGATTTGAGCGGCGCTTCAACGTGCGCGTGATGGTTCTGTGTACTGATGGTGGCGACGGGTACCGCAATGGTGACCTCTTTTCCCGCCAGATCGGGGTGGCGGGGCAGGTGACAAAGGCACACAACCAAGAGGCAAATGGTAAGGCAGATTGCATGTATCGTACCATCATGAACCTGATACGTTGTATGTTGTTTGGATATGGGTTGACTTTGTCCTTTGGGGGCGACGCCGCCGAGTACGCGGTATACATTCTAAATCGCATGCCGACACGTACCAATCCCAAGCGTGCGACACCAGGAGACGAGGTCTGGTCAAGTCGAGAGCTCGGTGGGCATTGGGTCGCCACGCACAGTGTACCGTCAACACGTCAAGAAGAACTCGCTCAAGAAGCGTGCGTTGCCTGCAATTGGCGTTGGCAAGAGTGACAAGACCAAGAGATTTCGAGTTATATTCCCAAGGAAAGAAAGGTCACTGTGACGCGTCGCGTTGACAAAATCAAGACGCTGTCCGACAAGGCAAACCAGGAAATCAAGCGTGTGTCTGGAGTCCGAAATGGAGGCCGAGCTAGAAGAGCATACATTAGAGCGTAGACATCCCGAAGGCAGTCATTGTGGACGAATAGGAGGCTGTTTCAGCAACGAGTACGCCCTTGTGTCGATGGGTCCAACCATAAAGTACAAGAAGACGAAGAAAAAGAAGCAGCGTACCGCGGCAGCTGCTCGTTAGTCGGCGACAGAAGGAGATGAACCAGTCCTTCAATAAACTCGACAACGAAAGAAGTCAGCTCGTCAGGCTGAGGCCGAAAAGGCAGTTACCACGTCGATGCGTCGGCGCGGACCACCAATCGTTGCTGCGCAACGAAAACTGGACCATTCACACAATTGCTCGTGATGGCGACCATGGGGGAGGGGGCGGCGGAGTTTGCGAACTTTCCCCACCTCAAGACCTAAGCTGCGTCACTCGCGAGCTCAGATTTCGAACTGTGGGCTGCTGCTTGTGAAGATGAATTGGCGTCACTACCTGAGAATAGGATATGGACGAGTCCAAATGCATGCACCTGCTCGTAACAAATGGGTCTACAAAAAGAACCACAACGGAGACGGCACGATCGATCGATACAAGGCCCGTCTCGTTGCTCGTGGTGATGGTCAAAGTGGCTGGAGTGGAATACATGTTGAGTTTCTCTGCCGTGCTCGACAAGCGGTAAGGTGATCCTCTCGGTGGCGTTGTTATGAGGAGTCTCCGCACATCATTTCGACGTAACAAGCGCGTATGTTAAGGCAGCGAAGGAGAAGGACGTCAACATCTTCATGCGAATTCCCGAGGAAATGGTATCGAACATGAGCAACTTGCTGTGAGCAACGCGGACGAGTTGGCGCCGCAACTCGAGAAGAGCTCGTACGCTTTGAAGCAGACTGGGCGCTTCTGGAACAAGCTGCTGCAGCGACACGTTCATCTCGATCGGGTTCGCACAGTGCATTACGGATGCCTGCGTCTAGTAGAAGGTGGCAAAGGATGGTACAGTGCTGCTGGGTACTACGTTGTCGATTTACTCGCCACAGCTACAAATGATACACTGCTCGAAAGACCCATCACGACATGATCACGCTCGAACTAAAGGACCTTGGTCTTGTAAAGAACTTTCTCGTTATGTCCATTGAGGGAGATGAAGACCACACGTACAGGAGCAGTTCGTGCTTAATTTGCTCGTGACGAACGGTTTCGACAAAGCCAACGTGTCCGGTTGCCCGTGAACGGGTCCACGGGAGTGACAGCAACTGGAGGAAACCATTTATTGCCGGTAAAGGGCGCTAGGACACCCGAGGCAGCAACTATCAAGAGCTTCCAATCTCTTGTTGGAAAGCTCCTGTGGTTGGCTACCGGATATTGCGTTTGCCGTGCACCGAGCAACCACACGAAGTCACGCGCCGACAATTCAAGACCTCAAGGCGGCAAAGAGAATCATTAGGTGCCTATGTAGGACGGCTGGGATGCAGTTGGTGATGGAAAGAGCTGCGGCTCGAGAGAGGCCAGTACGTGTCGAGTCTTTCACTGATGCCGATTACGCTGCCAACACGATGACCAGAAAGACGTTGAGCGGCGGTCAATGGGGATGACCGTCGCGTTGGCACTGCAAGTAGCAGACCACAGTGGCCCTGACGACAGCCGGAGCCGAGTTTGAGGCTGCGGCCGTGGGCGCTCGTGAATTGTTGGGGCTCCGGAAGTTGTTTGACGAAGTCGCGATTGCGACTCGGTTACCGATGACTATGCTCATTGACAACCCGGCCGCAATCCGGAAGCTCAAAAATGAAGCTACGCTCAGCGCAACAAAACACGTTGGTAGTGGAGTTAGAGCTCGTGGTCAACTCGAGTGACAAAGGTGTGTCCAAGCCTAAGCACATCAGACGAAGGGGAGCGTTGGCGACTTGTTGACAAAGGCAGTAACCCTAGCACCGCGACTGCTGGAACTGCATGAGGCGATCGGATTCGTGTGACCCACGAGCCACTGGAACGAGTGTTGGAAGACGGCTGGCAATGGTGTCTCTAACGTGCCTCCCTTGGGCACAAGGTGAGTGGAATGAGGTCATTAGAACCAGTGCCATATGGCAGGGCAGGTGGCAGGATGGAGAGACGAAGGTCATTGTCCAATCCCAACAAGAGAGGTACAGAGTGTTGTTGGCCTGGTATCTATCTACTCCCAACCTAATGAGTCGACTCTGTTTTAACACTCTTTAATACTTATGCTTTCCTAAACCGTTCCAAGCTCACGATCTGTGTGCTGGCCTTCGGGCGGCATCTTTAGAAGCTTCCCGGTCAACAGTGTACACGTCGGTATGTTTTCTCAATCATAGGTCATAATGGAGCCAAATTGGCTTCCCGGGGAGTCACTTCAGTGCGGGAAAGATCACGCTTTGGATAAATGGTTAAACAAATCAAATGCCAGTGGAAAATTATAACGAGCGGGACTCGCTTTCGTCGCGAAATTCGTGACACCACCTTGCTTCGTATGGTCTGGTGTCAGATAGATGAAATGCAGGAAACAAGAAGATTATTGGATTCAAGTAGAGGCGAGAACTCGCGTTAAGATCTCACGGGGACAGGCTGGCTGGTTTATCTTGGGTCGGGCTACAGGCGGGAAGGAGGCTATCGTGGGGGCGGACTTCATAGTGCCCTTTGGTATTCGGCTTGACCGACCTGTCAAACAAAATGGCAACCCGGTCTGACGAAAACCAAATCCAGCTACGGTGTTCATACACAGTAGGTGATGTTGAGAGAAGTTACGATTGGTAAGGTCACACTAGATGTTACCTTGCGTCCTCGTACTTATCGGCATAAATTGTGATTAACGCACGGAGAGAGATGCGTATAGATGGGTGGGTGGGGCGGGGGGGGGGTACCCACAATACAAGTAACCAAAATCTTCGATTGGCCTCTTAACTTTGTACGAAGACACTATTGTGGCGATGTGGTTGGGAGAGGCTCGGCGTCCCCTCGATATATATTCTTTGGGTACGAGAAGGAATGTCGAATGGCCAAATGTGGCCTAGCAGTCGACCACGGACTTGGTCAACGACGAGACGTCAGGTGTAAAAGATACGTCGCCTCTGGTGTAGTGGACGAAGAACACACTCGCATCAGTCGCAGAGATCGGACATGTGGCCTGGTCACAGAACGTTATCGGCATCGGGGCGAAAGCAACAACAACATAAGTTGCGTGGTTCTCGCACCTTCGGCAGCAACAAGAAGCAGGGAAAATCGACATTGTCTGCATACAGAAGACGCTTGTGCCGGCGGACAACATCGGTGAGATCGAGAATAGATATACTGCGCCTGGGGATGTGCCTGGGGCTAGCCCTACATCTCGCCGGGGTTGTCCGCCGCACACGCGTCTCTTGTATGCAGAAAATGTCGATTGCCAGGCTACAAGGAGGCTGGGCGTCGGCTGTCGGCATGGAGCCCAAGTGCGGGGCGCTCGGGCGGAATCGGAATCCTGCTGAACCCGTACAGCACGATCACACAGCTCACGCCGGTCCGAGAGTCCGACTGGACAGCGCATTGGATGGCCGTCAGGGTATTGCTCCACAGGGCTGAGATCGTGATAGTCAATTGTTATGCGCCGACCCAACTGGCGAAGCGAGAAGCGCTGTTCGACATGCTGCGTGGAATTGCGCGTCGACGAACCAGAGCCAGTATTCCTCGGGGGAGACTTTAATTGCACACTCAACCCTGTGGTCGATCGATCGCACCCTTCGAGCAGCCGCTTGCACGACTCCAAGGCTCTCCGGCTGATGCTCCGGGAGCGTGCTCTCGTCGATACCCAGCAGGACGAAGCTGACAGAGCGTTGAAGGAACAGGAGGTGCACGAATTCCACGCGCGACATCACACTTACCACTGCACGCGACCCGGCGGTTGCAGCGCAATCAGTCGCTTAGACCGTTGGTACTGCAACAAGGAGTGGGAGGATTGAGTTCGGCTCGTTACCATCTCTGTGCCGGGACCGCCCTCAGAGCATGACGGAGTGGAGATCCACATAGCTGCGCCTGACAAAGTGTACAGGTGAAGAAGCCTCGGAAGGTCTACCCGCCACTGCAATACGCTGCGGCCTCAACAGTGCGTGTCACGCCAGACTTTTTCTTGACGGCAGAGACTGAGATCGATGGTATAGAATCAGCTTTCAGCGACCCGACGGCACACGCAAAAGCGTCGGCTTTGTGGTGGGACGATAAGAAGACCAGGCATCGCATATCGTATTTAGCTGCAAAGAACGATGCAAGGAGCAAAGCGGAAGCAGAGTAACCGACCGAAGCTTGAGCGCCTCCCTATCAAGCTCAAGTACGTTCTGCTCGAAGTGCGCAACCAGGCCGCGCCCAATACTGTTGGTGACACGAGCACTGAGCGAGTGTAGTCGCTGCGAAGAGCGGTCGCCAACTGCAGAGCCAAATGGCAAACGTCGATGCGGAGTATACTGGTGCGGAGCCACACGTACCACTCGGCACGCTTGACACGATCGTTCTACCAGAGAGTGTCGAACAAGTTCCTCGACAACACGGTATATTCTCTCGGTGGACGGGCGCAGCATGGTCCCACTCGCTCGAGAAAACTGGCCGAGGACATGCGTGTTGGCTGGCAAGCCGTCATGCAGCAACCGGAAGCAGACAGCGGCAAGATCGAGTATTCAACCGCTCACTGCCACCACGAGCGCCAGTTCCCAAGCAGCTGCGACTGAACTGCGTGAAGACAGAGCTCGAAGTCGATCCGCAAGTGCCAACGCGGCAAAACGTTCGGCCCCGACGAGATGAGCAACGACTGGTACCGCGATCATATCGACGACCTTGTCACTCTGCTCACACGGGTGTTCAACTGGTGGACCGAGGGCGAGTCGGTGCCGAGATCGTTCGGGGACTAGAACGTTTCAGGCATCAAGAAGAACTGGAGTGCAGCACGGCTTCTCGATTTCTGCCCGATCGCGCTCCTGAACTCGGACTACAAGATATTCACGCGATTGTACGTGACCTGTCTACGAGCCCTCTTGCCTCGCACCGTGCACCCGCTGCAGGCCGGCTTCGTGCCAAACAGAGAGATGAACACCAATTTTGATCTGTTTGTGGCGGTGAGGATCGCTGCCTAGAGCGGATGAGAACCTGGGATTTCCCGACTATTTTGTGCGGCTTGTGGGAATCCTACACGAGAACACGAGATGCCGATTCCTAGTGAACAGCTACCTGTCGAGATGGCTCGGAGTCACGGGCGGCATTCTACAAGGCTGCCCACTCGCACCACTCTACGAGAAGATCGAGAATAAGACAGAACTCGAAAGTGTAATCCTCAGGAGCCGCTCCAAACAGATCATTGTGAAGATCTGTGGGTACGCCGACGATACGGCTGTCTACGCCAGTCTCCACAGAAAGTCAGCATGGTGTTGGAGATCCTAGCACAGTTCGGCACGGCATTTGACTCCGAGTCAACGCCATCAAGTCCATGGCGATTCCTCTCCGCAGTGTTGCCGTCATTGATCCCGCATCTCTTGGTGAAGTGAAGCTCTTGCGCGACGGCGAGCACTGCAGGTACCTCGGTATTCAAGTCAGCGCTGTTGAAGCGGCGAATACCAACTGGAAATCCGTGTATCAGCTCAATCACCGCGAGATTACACCTCCGCGCGGGCCAAAACTAACACAGTAGGGCAACGAGCCACGCTGGCAGCAGCGGTCATAGTACCAAAGATCGTCTTCGTTGCCAGACACGTCTGGCCGCCTACATCAACTCGTCAAACGCTTTGTATGGGGCAAACGAGATGGCAAGTAGGTTTGATCTTGGATGGGCGAGATGCAGGCCGAGCTACCCGTACCTGAAGGCGGGATTACAGTTCCGAATATTCAAGCGGATCTTCCCACCGTGGCAGCGATGGCAGTTGGACGGTTGGCGTCGGGATCGAAAGGAGCATGGCGGACCCATTGGCGGCATCATAAGGCAGGGGCGACAAGGCGCTGACGTCTAGCTCACTTCGAGGTTCGATACAACGGCGAAAGACGCGAACTACTACGGCTCGACAATATGGGCATCCGGAGCAGCAGTCGTTCGGTCCGTGAACGGCGGCACCCTCTCGGCAGCCGAGCATCGGCTTTTGCGGGACGCCCGTGAGGAAATGCAAAACAGCCTCCGCAATGCGCGGTGGCACGATGAAGAGGCGGTATACAGCATCGATGCCACCGATGACGAGGGTGGCGGATCTAGTGCGGCGATGGGCGGATCACAGGGGAGCCTTTTGCGATGAATGGCTCCGGCACGCGTCACTGGATACCGCGAACTGGCTATACAACGGTCATGGAGCTCTGTTTAAAGTTGGCAACTTTTCACGAGCGACAGAACATCGGAGAACGCTCGGAGATGTATCGAGTGGTCGTGGAGCAGGAGAGGCGAGATCACGTTCCAGATGCGCGAGTCTCCGGATCCACGGCCTTCGACTCGACGGGCAGCGGAGTGCCTTTGTGAAACACTCTTGATTAACTTTCCGCAGCTTCTCTACCGTCCTCACACACTGACAATACTAAGACCGGTCAATGTGGAGTTGCAGCAGCACCACCCGTGGATGCTAACTGACGACCGGGACATCATCATCCACTCGGACGCTCTACTGCAACGTGATCCACGTACAGTGGCATCGATGAGCGACTGCGAGCGTGAAGCATCGGCAGACGTACCGGGCAGTACAGTCACGTTCCAGGGACATCCGGTACTCTCGTGGCTCGTGAGTCTCTACAGTGGTGAAGGGCGGTGGCGACCAGGAAGGAAGCATTATAGGCGGATGGTAACACGAAGACGTCGATAGAAGGGAGAGAAGGGACGCGATGATGCGCTGTCCAGACAGGCAGGAAGCAGATCGACTGTGTTTGATGAAATGCGGCAGATCAAATGGACCATGACGCAACGAGTTCCCGGACTTTCTCCATACGCAGCGCACGCCGTTTTCCCGTTCAAGGCGAACAAGCTCGACCTTTGGAACCACGATATAAGCAACCTCACGTGTCCGCACTCCTCATGCAGCAACGTTGAACACACCAACGTCAAGCACGTTTTCTGGGACTGTCCAGTGGCGGTGATGGCGTGGGTAGACTTCCGCGCACGCTGGCAACAACTCGGCGAGAAAGTCATAGACGACGCACCACGTGTGGGTTTCAGCCTCGAGATGCCTGAGACACCCGAGCGGGCTTGGAACGCTGATCGTGCTACTCTGAGGGACGAGGAGGACGACGACCCGTTGCGCTACGAGCTCTACCCAGTGGCCAGCCTACTCTGACGTCACATGGTGGTCGCAACGCTGCATTCCATCTGGTGTGTGCACGACTACGACACGAACCGACCGCCTCAGCGGCTGTGATGATAGCCGTCATCAACGCCTCTATCCACAGTGGACTCAGTTATCTCGGACACCTCATGCGAGACTTCGAGAGCGATGCTAACCGAACTCCGAGAGGGAGGGTGATGGCGGTGCTCGTGGCCACCCTTCAGGACCTACTGTCGAAACTCGACCGCGACCACACATGTCCACGACCACTAACGTCGCGCTCCGTCTTCTTGCTTCTCTTCGATGGCGGATCGAGGCAACCCAGGGCCAGGAGGCTCAGGCTCGGTTATCTTGTGGGACTCGACATCGACACGCACGCCACAGACATCTGCTGGGCGTTAAGCATGTCGTATGCGCGATTCGACACGACCAAAAACCCGGCCTAGTACTGGGGGCTCATACACGGACTACGTCGAGCCGCGACAGCTCGCTATAGCTCGTTGCTCGTGATCGAAGACAGCAATATGATCATCCGACAGCACCAACGCCATAGGGTACCGAAACAGCCTCGCTGCGTCAACTCTATCTGAAAGCGAGATAATGCACTGCTGGACGCATCATTACCACGAGCATAACAAGATGGCCGACCGAGCAGCCAACATCGCGATGGACACGGCTCTCTTTCAGCAGACGAATGCTGATCACGGACGTCCAATCATCATGGAACTTTCAAAACACCTGAAGAACGATGTTCGATAGTGGATTACAACGCGGCCAAACAGCGCTGAAGGAAGTCACGCTAGTCGCCACGCCAACAAGAACAACACGAGAGCATACACTCGCACTCCGGACCCTCGTGGTCCGGAATCCGCAGCAGTGACAGCACGATCGACCGAGATCTGCCTCCTGTAGGGCTGCATAGTATATAGGACACTAACACGGACATAGGGATCTCTAGAAGTATTTCAATGCACCTCACCTTCTCACTCACTCACTCACTCACTCACTCATGGCATAAATTCGATATTGATTTCTATGCGAAGTTGAATCCTTTGAAGCTATGATTTGACATGGTTTTTGTGTTGGAATTAAATAAATAAAGGGACTGGCTATTTCCATCACCCCCTCGACTATTTCCACCCCGCCCCCCCCAATTTTTGGCGGACGAAAAACTGAATTACTATTATATTAATCACCAAGGTCAAAACTAAGCGGCTGCAAATGTGAGATCATGGACAGCAGTTGCAGAACATCGAGTCGAATCATCCTTGTCGCTACCTTTGTAAGTTTACCGAGTGATAGCAAAGCAAAAGAGCTTAGTCGTGCACTAACGTCGTCTATGCCCAGTTTCTCGCGAGTGATACAGCTCAGAGTTGTCCTTGACAACAATGCAATGTGGAGTTACATTACCGAAGATGTCGGCAATAGTTTGAATCGTTATTTGTCCCTCGGTGATCATGTCTCTCATTGGAGTCATTTCAGCCCTGTACTTTGGCAGTAGAATCAAGCTCAGATCATACTGCGCATAAAGAGTTAAATTTGCAAGTATGATTGTCGAATGCGAGTATTGCGGAGAAGCCACAGAACGCGACGTAAGGCAAAATAGACTGGGGGCTGATGAACCTGCAACTGTCTCTCCCTGTGAATGTCAAAGCCGACGCAAAGTGGATGTCTTTTCAATCGTAACTTGGGCAGAAGACTTAAGAATAGTGAGTAACAAGGCAAAGCTAGGACTCAGGAGAGAGCATTCCAAGTTTTCAAGTTCTAGCAGGAGGTAGATAGTTTTTTCATTAGCCAGGCAGCTTTCATCCTTTTGTCGCAACGCAACCAAAATCTGTCGGGTCGGTACTCCAGTTGCCGTCAGCGAATAAACCGTTGCCTTCTCACCACTGTTCAATCGGCGTCGGCATGGGTGGGCACTCATAGACTCCACCAATTCATGGTTGTGGACTCTTCTTCGAAATTTGAGTGTCCACGTTCCATTTTTTACCATTCGCCGTCACACGCCAAGGACATCCATTTGCACGGGAAGCTGAATTTCGCCGTTTTGCCTCATTGGGATTATGACCACGGCTGCGATAATTGGTACCCCTGTCACAGCCGATTGTCACTAGACATCTTTTGGTGTCGGAACGCAGGATGATGCTTTGGAAACCGTGCCGATGCGCATACTTTTCTACGTGGGTCTCCAGCGCACTCAGTGATGCAAATGTTTCGCTGTCGTCGAGTTCAATTTCTTCTAACGTTTCGCTTTTCTCTGCGGTCGCTGATGCTTGTGCCAAGCTTAACATAGTCTCTGCTGCTCTTACTTCGTTCATCTCGCTTGATACGTCCCTGAAGTCGCAAAGAACGTCAGCGTGACGATGTTCAGGTTCCTCACAGTTGGTCTGTGTGTATTAGCAAATCAGATGGCTCCATACCTTCGATACTCTAAGCCCAACGATGAGGAGTCCTCAGGCACAGTCTCTACGTCTGTGTTTTCACCACTGAAGTGGGTAAAAACCAGTTCAATAATCGCTTAGTACCGTGGTGTTGGTCTACTAGCCATGACTGCAGAAGTAGCCATTCAGCACACCGGAAGGTTTATCAATTCTTGACTGCACTGCTGTTGCAGATTCACGTGTCAGAACCATTTTTTTCTTCTGCAGATCCTGCTTGATGGAGAGGGGAGATCGCAGAACATTCCCGCCGCCGTCTACGTCAACGTGGACCGCATGATCGTCAGTCAACATGGGAGCGTGAAAAAAAGAAGCACTACACTAGAACACGAATCAAGCTGACAGGGCGCTTCCTGACCTTAAATACACTGCTTAGCGTTGTTGGTTGAAGTGCTGAAAGTAGGGTCGTGCAGCGGGGAAGTTGGTGCAAGCGCGCAGAGGTGGTGAGGGTGCTAGAGGTGGGGTGGAAATAGTCGAGGGGGGGGGGTGGAAATAGTTAGTCCCTAAATAAAACGCTTCCACAGCGCGGATTTCTCTATTGTAAAGTTTCAACGACTGTCCGTTTCTGATGCTACTTCGATATCTTTCTGCGGATAGGCTACGGCGGTTTTGGTGACGAGATTTGAGGACTCTTCCCATTGGATCGATCCGACACCCGCGACAAGTAGGTTTGGACATTCAAATGTACATTGTCTTTTTTTAACAGAGCGATGGTCGGAGAGATGGTCGGAGAGATGGTGTTAATGCCGTCTCTTTAATCGTCAAGAAAGCATTTCTATGTGAACGAATGCCAGGCGTGTTTGGTGATCAGGGCGGCAACACCGGTGAGTATACTGCTCATTGGTTATTGGCAGAATTTCACCTCCCCTGCTCGCTGGGCTCAGAGCAGCGACAGCACTTGCGTATGACTAATACACGACTTATGGGTACGACATTCGACTGCCCCCAAAAAATACATGATGCGCCAATTCGTGGTGGATCGATGATGGTATGGCTAGGTATCAGTAGTGAGGGAAAGAGTGCACTTGCGATTCTTGAAGGAGGAGTACATTTGGACGCTCTCCAAGTACCTGCTGTCATTTTCTATATGTGTTACACAACTGATTTTGTGTTCCTGGCACGACGACACCTTCATTCACAGTATGGAAGATACCTACGAATTCGATGGATCGGTGCATTGAGGTCATGATTGGCCCGCTCGGTCTCCTGACCTCAACTCTATGAAAATGTGTAGTACAAGATGTCTTCCATCTGTACGCGAACGCGCGACAATACTGTTCGAAGAAAAAAATTAAAGGCATGCATGATCCTGATCTTTTAGACTGGATTGACACACTCATCGAATCTATGCCGAGACGGTTTATCGAGTGGATGGAGTGCCGTGAGAACAGAACCCGTTACTGAGTGACCATCGCTCGTTAATATTATTTTATTAACGATTGTCCGACTCCACCTGTTGCGGGTGTCAAATCGATTATTGGTTGAATTCGTCACTTATACTTTTTGAAACCAACAAGGTTCGGTCAGACCGGGATTGAGCCCGGGATCGCCATGTCACGTACTGAGCAGCGTAACACTCGACCACCGGATCGGTTTCGAATCGATCACTGGTATGGGAAGATAGTGATATTTTCTAATCTCGTTTGAAAACCGCCATTAGAAAGCTTAGAATCTCCGAAAACCTATCTCAATAGCATCAGAAACGAATCAGCCGCTCAAACGTTACCATACAAGAACTCAGTGTCCGATATACTGTCACGCAATGTATAGCGATCCTAATTGTTATTTAATATGGATACTTTTGGAACC
This sequence comes from Peronosclerospora sorghi, assembly GCA_026184515.1. NCBI lineage: Eukaryota > Oomycota > Peronosporomycetes > Peronosporales > Peronosporaceae > Peronosclerospora > Peronosclerospora sorghi. The sequence goes on from CM047592.1 coordinate 9,423,007, forward strand.
GCATGATCAGATATGTGCCATTGAAGTTGGTAACCTATTATCTGATTTTCAAAATGTCAACTCCATAGTGCAGCATTAAAAGTGGCAAGTCCAGTATACGCAGTATCCGTTTAAGAGAATTCAACTATAAACTATTTCTCGGGATTCAATAGATTAAAGCCTGGATAACGCATTCAATCCTGCTTTAATATCTCTTGTCGTATCAGACGTGGTTGGACTAAAATGATTGAGCGTGCCGTGCTATATCCTCGCTCCTTGTGGTCAAAATGAAACTAAAAATTGTCTTGCCTAAGTGTTCATATCAACGGCAAACGGCAGCGTTCTTTTTTGCACATATTCCGGGTGTAAGATTAATGTTCATAACGTGGTGCATCATCCGCAAGTTTTGAGCTACAACGCTGAGTCTTTCAAGCACTACGACCGCCGAGCTCTCGGACATCGATTTTGCAGCACTATTTACCTTTTCGAGGATAGTATCGTGTTGAAAATATTCATTTTACCAGTTTATGCCCAAAATAGGTATAAGGTACTTTTCAGCTTTATTTGTGCTAAGTACGTACCGATTTAGCGTCAACACATATAAAAATGTATTTTACATGGTAGGAAAGAGAATCACGTCTCCATATAGATTCAATTGAGCAAGTCCCTGACTTCATTCTCTTCATCTACTGTCTAAGAACTGTCGTGAGGTGTTGTTTTCGTCGCTAACGGATACTTGGTTTCGCCAAAACAAAGCAAGACAAATTCAGTATATTCAAGGTTTAAATCGACATCTACGACTCAGGTCTCTTCCTATCTTATGAGAAATGGACAAGTAAACCTTTCAACATGAGCAGTATGTTCTGGTTCAGAATATCCAAAAACAAATTTCATTCTTGCAAGTAATCTGTGGTACTTGCTGGTGTATTGAGTCTATACCTTATGAAAGACCTTCCACCTCCTCCGACGATACTCGCGGCTACCGTCGAGGTCGCAAGCATGAGACATAGTACGAATTCCTCTAAGTATAGTAGTCATCTTGCTCATGAGCAGGATCATCTCGGCCTACTACAGTTATTTGTTTTGAAAGGTGGAAAAGTCGTTGTGTCTTCGCACGCTCGCGCAGGTTCTCGTGGTATAATACAACGAAGTTTTATAATACCCATCACGAGGCCATTACATACCCGTTCCATGTTCACCTACCGATTTCAAGAACGGACCGTCCTCCATCATCAAAATGCAACGTGTACATTCATCTCTAGTTCCTGCTCGGGCCAAAAGATGCTCCCTGGGATTGTACGTCTGCCTCGTGGATAAATTTGGTTGTCCACGGCGCTGGGTACCGTCGTTTTGTCGTCTGCTGTCGGGATATATACATCAATACGCCATGATGAAGATCGCGACACAGGGTTTCCGTGTTAAGTGGGCGTGGCCGTTTCTCCATCAGGCGGAGGACGAGATCCTTTCTGACACGGACACATCGTCCAGTCACCGACTGGGACCTAGAGTCAACGACCTCAAGCTTCAAGACTCGTTTTTCCCGGTCACGTACGAGTCGGTTAATGAATTGAGCGTCTAGATCTGGTGTATCCCCATCTGACCTCGGCACCCATAGCTATCAGCGCAATCCATGACGTTTGTCGCGTACAAGGGGGACGATTACCACGTACGCATTCAGGTTAATTTTGGCAACCGATGCCAGATTGCTCACGACGTGATTTGACCGGTGACATCGCATCGGTTTTTTGTCACCAATTCAACTACCATAACAACAATCGGAAGCGCACGCTATCGATATTTCCATCTTTGCTGTCACATGAGAGTCACCTGTTGTCGCACAGGAAGATGTTGTAGCTTGAAGTGCGTGCTGTTGTAGACGAGATGGCTCTCAATAGCCGTCGTCCGAAGTGTTGTTATGTGATTGCTAGATGTTTGCCAAAAACAAAAGTCATATATATTATGTAATTATAAAAAGTTTTAAGTCAATAAATCACGCTTAAATCCCCTAAGCGCTACATACTTAAAACCTGTGCACACCATACATAAAAGTATTATCAGCCAATCCGTTTGCAACACATGTTTTACCTCGAAAGCCAAACATGGCTACGTCGAAAATCAACATCACCCACCACAGCCTGTTAACCATTATGTCCATGTGTAGCCATATGCCTGACACCGAGACGGGTATGGTTTCCAGCTCTTAGCCGCTTATCACCTCGCTCTACTTGGAATGCGATGGATGTCGCAGGGCCCATGAGCCCCAGAAAACATCGCCATTCGGTCTGTCACTTCACCAGCGACCGCATTCTCTGCGGGGCTATAATCCTTGTGCTTGGGCTCTCTTCTCCGTTGATGGTCGACATGCCTGGCGCACCCTTCAGCACCCAAAATGTACAGCTGCTTGACGAGCAAAGCAACAAGTGGACAGATGTTCATGCATTCATTTTTGTGCGAGTCAGACCGACCAGATCACTAGTTGATTCACTCACTCTACCCCCAGCAAATATAAGCGAGACGCTGCGCTGTTGCGGTAAGGATCGAAGCCATGCTTTTGTGCTCGATCCGGGATGGTGAAGTATCGGTCCACGCGATCGAGCGCATCATCCATGTCCATCACGAGTCGAAACACATTTACGGGAGCTACCTGGCCGGCAGCCGTGACACCAAGGAAAGCGGAAGACCATCTTGCTGTGTAAGCGCTTGGTAGCCTTCTAATGTACGTTAACTCTTAGTGCACGGTTTGGATGTCATGTAGCGAATTGGATTCAGGCGCATAGATTGACGATCCTCTACTTGAAGGACCAGTTAGAAACTAGTGTTGTTTCTTGCAAACTGTGCTCTGTACGGGTCGGTGCTTGTTGACCCCAGTACAGAAAATTTCCAACTTGCCTTGTGACCGCGGAATTGCGAGTTGGCCATCAAATGGGCATAACCGATTACTATCTATATAGGAAGCGTTTGGTAGGGGTGTCGGAACATATGAGGCGTCAACATGCGGTGTCTCCCCTGGTGCAGTGGTTCAGCACCAAACCGATATATCAAAGGTTGTGGGTTCAATCCACCCAACGTCCAATCTCAATACTACCAAACGGTACCCAGGTAGCATCGAGTATCCAACCTCCTGGACAAAATATCCTGTCGAACGCGATACGACGGACGGAATCAAAAACGAAAAATCCTACTTGGAGATGCAGAGTCGGCTCCAAGCGAAATAATAATGCCAACGAAACAGAGTGATCACATTGGATAGAATAATTAAAATAGAAAAAAATATAAAAAGCTTTCAGCTTAGAGTAGCTCTGTAATAACTTATTCATAGCCGAGAAGTAATATGTTGTGTGTTAATATGTTAATACAAAATGTAACTTTCAACTGAGGCGTAAACATGCAAGCCCTCTTTTTTGAGAGTTAAGGAACAGTGGCGTACGGAGGCTGTGTTGAATTGTTCGAGTGTGCATTGTCCGTATGGAACTTCAACTGCACCGGCGTTGCACTGACTCTGTCTTGTTGTCGTCACCGACGGACATGCCATACACTGACAGGCAAGATACAGGCATAATAAACCAAGATTAATGTACGTGTGATTGTGTTATTTTACAAGTGAGATCGAAGGGATCGAGAGGTGACTAGAAGTTTTGAAAGCAGTATGGTATAGTGTAGTGACAACGCTGGGACACTTCCAACTAGTAATTCACTTTCCAATTGATTCATTTTGCGCTTGGACGGTAAGTTTTGAAGTGAGCATATTTGTCGTTAATGAACTAACATCCTCGCCACTTCTACCTTCACTACTAGCTCTACCTGTGCTTCTAGATTTCTCTACTATCGAACATTCTCGAAGTCTTGTTCGCAATGTCTCTCTCGCATACAGATCGCAGCTAGTTGCTCACAATGATTTGCCTAGTAGTAGCTTCAACACTCCCCCCTCAACTCGCTGCGTACACGCCGCTTTTCATAACTAGGTCGAGGAAGGCCTTCGTCGGTAGTGCCTTGGTTAAGTAGTCGTCCAGCTGCATCTTCGTCGGGGCGTACTGAAAACTGATGCAGCCTCTCTCGAGATGGTCACGTACAAAGTGTAGTTTGATATCTACATGTTTAGCACGCGCTTGATATCCAACGTTTTTTGCTATCGCTATAGCGCTCTGATTGTCCTCACAAATTGTTGTTGGATCTTTCTGTTGATGTCCCATCTCTTTCAGCAAATTCCTATCCCAAAGCATCTCCTGCGCACACATCGACATCGCCATGTATTCTGCCTCGGCGGAGCTAAGTGCCACGGTGCGCTGCATCTTTGACTTGAAAATAACTGGGCCTCCAGCCATGCAAACCAACACACCACTAGTAGACTTACGATTGTCCATACTACTGCCCCAGTCATAATCGCTCCACGCTTCAATCTTGACAACTCCGCTTTCACCACCACGTTACTGAATGGCATAGTCAATAGTATCTTTTAGGTAGCGTGCAACTCGAATTGCTGCGTTCCAATGAACTTCTCTTGGATTATCACAAAATTGACTCAGATGCGCCATTTCAAACGAAATATCTGGTCGCGTTCCCATCGCGAAGTATAGCAGCGATACGATCAATGAACGATATGGTCGTCGCTCCATACGCTGCCGTTCTTCAACAGATGCTGGTGTTGTCAACTTGGTAATCAATTGACTCTTATCACAGGGATTGAGCACATTATGCGCCTCCGTCTGATTAAACTTTGCAATCAGTCTCAAAATGAACTGCTTTTGCGATAGCGCTAAGTGCTTCTCCCTCACATCGTACTGCACCTCCATGCCAATCACGAATCGTGATGTACCCAAATCCTTCATCTTGAAGTGGTCTGCTAATGACTGCTTCAAGTCCACTATCTCTTCTTTCGAGAGAGCTCCAATCAGAAGATCATCCACGTACAGCGTGACATACACGAAATCGCTGTCATTTTGCTTCACAAAAATACACGGGTCCGCCTTACACTGCATAAAACATAACTTCTTAAACGCGTTGCGAATAGTCTTGTACCAAACTGCTGATGCCTGTCGAAGGCCATACAAACTTCGTTGCATTAGACATGCTTCTCCCGGCTGGTGTGCCACGCCTTCAGGTATACGCATGTAAATCACCTCTTTCAGAATTCCGTACAAGAAGGCAGTGTCAACATCACATTGTTCAATCATGTAGCCCATTTGACAACACAGCGCCATAAACATCCTAATCGACGCCATATTTGCAAGAGGAGAATAAGTCTCATCAGAATCAATACCGAACGTCTGGCTAAAACCTTGAGCGAATAGTATGGCCTTGAAGCGAACGATTTCTCCTCTTTTGTTCCTCTTCAACGCAAACACCCATTTGCATCCGACAAGTTTTGCGTCCGCTGGTGCTCCCAAAATTTCCCAAACACCATGCTCACCAAGTGAGTACAACTCACTATTAATCTCTTCTTTCCACTCGTTCTTGTTATCCGATGATAATGCTTCACGATAAGAATTCGGTACTTCTTCCAACAAATTGGCCTGCTCGGTGAGTTGTAGTCGCGACCTCTTCGGTTCTGGTTCATTCGTCCAGTCATCGTAGCGCTGCCGAACAACTAATTGACGGCCCTCGATGCCATCTACTTGCGTACTTTGAACAGGATTACGCACTACCAATCGTCCTTCAACAGGTGGACGAAAAACAATAGCATCACTCAATTCACGTTCATAACCGAGTTTCTGCTGCTCGGTCGGTTGTGGTAGCTGTGGGCGTCTTTACACTGGCAGTTGTTCACGAATTGGTTGCTGCACAGTATTTAATTTAGCCACAGGTAGTAAATTCAGATCGGTATTGTTTGGTATCTGTTCACGCACAGTCGGTACAATATCATAGCCCTCTTCATCGACCTCCATGTTGTCGCGGGCATCCTCATCTACCTCCATCATCTCGCTATCAGCTGTAACAGGAATTGGAGAAACAGCCACATCATCGTCACGGATAATAGTTCGCACAACTTCATTCCTTTGAGGATTCACAGTAGTGTAGGTCTCACCAAAGCTCTCATCAAGTAGGACAGTATGACTAACTTCGAGCTTATTAGTCTCCAAGTTCCACAAGCGATAGCCCTTACTGCCTTCCGCGTAACCGAGAAACATACAACGGAAAGCCTTGGCATCAAGTTTTTTCCTCTTTGCCTTGTCTACGTGAGCGTAGCCACTAGTTCCAAATTCCCGCAGGTGTTCCAGCGATGGTCGCAAACCATAGATTAATTCGTAGGGGGATGCCGTCGGTCTCACACTGGACGGCAATCGATTCATTATGTATATGGCTGTTTGCATCGCTTCAGCCCACCAACGTCTCTCCATGTTGTAGTGGTAAATCATCGACCGTGCCATTTCTGCAATCGTTCTGTTCATGCGTTCATCAACACCGTTTTACTGCGGTGATTATGGAACGGTGGTCTGGTGAATAATTCCATGCTCCGCACAAAACGCATCAAACTTCTTGTTCACGTACTCAGTCCCATTATCGCTACGAACACATTTCACTCGCGCGTTCAACTGATTTTCCATCACGGACTTGTACTTCTTGAAGTAGTACAGTACTTCTGACTTCCCCTTGAGAAAAAAACATCACCACGAAGTGATAATAGTCATCGATAAAAGTCAAAGCGTAGCGAGCCTTCCCTTGCGAATTCACACTCATAGGACCCATGACATCAGTATTTACAAGCTGCAACACTGAAGTGGTCTTGACATGGCCGAGCACATTCGATGGAAATTTATCCACGCTCATCTTGCCTTTGATGCATCCGTCACATAGCTTCATGTCATTCACGGAAGCAACCAGTTACTTCAGCACGCCATCGCACACTTTCACAATGCTCTCCAAGAGAATACTAGCGACGTGTCCGAGGCGAGCATGCCACAGTTCTGTCTCACGTTCTTCTTCGGCGTTCATCAATTCACGACTGTCGTGCACTTTGTTCGCCGTCTCCGCTACAGTTGCATACAGTTTTCCCATCCGAGCGACTTCCATCATTTTCTCTCCTCTAAAAGAGATTTCACAAACCATGTGACGAAATACAACCGTGACACCCTTGTCTGTCAATGATGGAACAGTAATCAACCGGCGAGCAAGATTCGGCACGTGCAGAACTCCTGTCAACGTCACCTTTGTCCCATTCAAAGCTTGAAACTGCACATAAACAGCCTCTATTGCTCGCATCGAACCTCCATCAGCACTCGAAATACAAAGAGTAGTCACTAATGGCTCGTATGTAGTAAAATCATCTCGGCAGACCGTCATATGTGATGTAGCACCACTATCTACCAGCCAATCCGACGTAGTTTGCGTCGTTGCAAAGAATACATGCTCATTCTTATCACCTGACTGGCAGTCTGCTTGCAGATGACCAATTGCACCACACTTGAAACATTGACCTCGAAACGAACGACGTCCACCTTTTTGTCCACGATAGCGCCCACGACTTCGTTGCTGCCCAAACCGCTGCTGCTGGCGAGATTGTCGGCTCTCGTCTTGACCACTCGCACGCAGTGCGCTCTCACTCGTTTAACGCTCTTTCATCTTCTCTCTCTCACGTAGCAGCATCTACTTGGCCTCCATCATCGTTACTTGATTTTTGTTCTCTATGATCTTTACGATTGCATCAAAATCGTCTGTTAAGCTACCTAACAGAATCGCGAGTTGCTCGTCTTCAGAAATTGCCTCTAGTACAGCGTTCATAGCCATCACCAGATTGTCAAACTTAAGTAGATGCTCCAATATTGCGTCGTGCTTCGCCATCTTAAACTCATACATATGCTTTCTGGATTGGATGTGGTTATGCATCGTCCTCTTAACAAAAAAGGACTCCAACGTCTCCCATGCTTCCTTGGCGGATTTCGCAGTCCGAATCATCGTCTGATACTGCGGTCTCAGCATACGCGCGATCACAGCGAGTGCCTTGCAATCGGCTGACTTCCACTGCGCTGAGCTCGTGTCAATCCCGTCCTCTTCCTTGTACTCGACGTGTTCTGCCAAGACCTTGCGCGCTAACGCCATACGCGCGTTGAACTCCCAGAGAAAATAGTTCTTCTCGCGGAGTATCTCGTTCTCGTTCCCATCGTTTGGGCTCATAACCTGATGCACTTTGCGCTTGGACGGTAAGTTTTGAAGTGATCATATTTGTCGTTAACGAACTAACATCCTCGACACTTCTACCTTCATTACTAGCTCTACCTTTGCTTCTAGATTTCTCTGTTCTCGAACATTCTCGAAGTCTTGGTCGCAATGTCTCTCTCGCATACAGATCGAAGCTAGTTGATCACAATGATTTGCCTAGTAGTAGCTTCAACACCAATTTCCAGTTATATATACGCCCAAGTGCTCTCACCTGGTTGTGAAGAAGACCCCCAGCTGACGACTATGAAGACCCTTCAAGACTTACTTTGTGATGATAAATAATTTCTCTGGGAGTTCAACATGCAAATGACCCTAGCACATAAATGCCTGCTGGACCGCATCCTTTATGATGAAGACCGAATGATGATCGGAGAGTCAAGGATATGAAGGCATATGCCATAATTACGTAGGGTATTGAAGAACACCAATCGAAAACTTGGCATGCCAAGAAAACATGGAAAACGCTGCGCAACTACTGCATCAAGCAAGAGTTTCAAAATGGTGTGACATTTACTCATATACTGCATGAATCTTGCGTGGGGGAACGCCATACCACATCGATCGTTTGGATGAGATTCTGCTGAGTATGAAGGATGTGGGGGATGCGATTGACACGGAACGCCAGTTGACGATATTGCTGGTTAACCTACCCCACGTTCGTGGCTATCATTTAAAACTCCGTAGGCTGGACGATGAAAGACGTCTAGGGAAAGCTGATGAAGGATTATGAAAGCAAGAAGCAACACGAAACAACAGAGTGCATTCCGTGTACGAGACCTTGGTCGCAAGAGCACAATGATGAAAAAAAAACAACCAGTCGAGTAACAAGACGATGCAGAAATAAGGTGGATTCCGTGGTCATTGCAACCTGTGCAACAAGTATGGTCACACCTATAGAAGTAATCATCGCCAGCGGTGCGACGATGAAGTCAATTGTTCAGGGTATGGTAATGTTCCGTTGTGTCAATGGGATATGGTTACTGTTGAGAACGTACTCCATATCCCGCATCTTAATCGCCGATTAATGTCAACGCCTCTAATTACGGCGAAACGACTTGGTATAGTTGTCAGCAAATATTTCATTTTGCGCAAAAAGCGTGTATATTTGTCGAAACCATATTCCGTTTGCACGGAATGCTAGAAAACATTGTCTCGAATGTAGATTTGAGATTCATAGAACGTTTCTGGCAAGTAACGTTCTTATTATTGGGAAAGAAGTTGAAGATGTCAACCACGCATCATCCAAAAACAGATTAACGGATTAATCGCATTGACCGCGTTCTTGGTGACAGGCTGTGTTATTACACACAAAGGTATACATAGAACAGCGCAGTGACATCTTGCCATTCACTTAGTTCTCTATCTATGATTTCTAACGGTGCAGCTTCAAAAAGAGCACACCGTTCTACGTCAATGATAGCGGCAATCACATAATTCAGCAATACATGAATTACTCCAAATTTGAGTGGGGGCCCTCCTCAAATTTTGAGCGAGTCCATGCGAACGAAACGCAAGTTGCAGTGGCATTTTGAGAAAGCATTTTGAACGCCCTATTGCTACCAAAGCAGTAGATGTTGCAAATATAACTCCATCTACTGCTTTCACAGCAGTAGATTTGTCCAAAACACCCGTAACCATGACAGGAGTAAAGGTAGAAATCAATATATAAATAGAAACGGTTCCCATCATAATGAAATCATTTCAGTTTCAGATAAAAACCGCTGAATATATTAGCTTTGAATGCATATGCTGTGCACGCATCAATTGGGAGAGACGGTACATCGACTGCTAAAAAAGCAGTAGACAACTCCGTATACAGCACCAAGCTGTCATATGCTATGTAAAAGCTGCACTGTTTCGCTCTCGATAAGCAGAACGCTGATAGAAGTCGACAAAAACACGAACCACTGGAGAGAATGTGAGCAGGTTATTTATCTACTACTAATTCTTCTGCACTTTGCACTTAGAACTTTCCATATACTTCCTAAGAATGTTGGACCCTTCAAGCTTAGAGCTAAGTGGAATGTCATATACATTTAACATTTCCGCAGCAATGCGAATGTATCCGATGTTCTACTCCAACAATACTTTTTGGCTCGCTGCAACGGTAAGCCGATGAATGTAATGGCAAGCTGGATCGCCATAATTGACCGATAATCCGGCTTTAGTTTGCCATGAAATCTACTCAGACACTAAAGTTCTGGCTTTTGCCGAAATAGTTTTGTTAAAGGGAAAGTTTTTTTGTTTTAGTTTTGCCTTCACCTAGTCACGGTTTTCATCATGAATGGAACAAAAGACTTATCAATCGTGTCGAAGTAGATGAAAAAAGCTTCTGAGGATTAGCTGGACCCTTGTCAAAATCTACGAATCGATTATTATGCTTATCGACGTCTACGGAAGCGCGCTTTTCCTTAGCTCCCTCCCCCTCTCCTTTATTATAGTCATGGGATTCAACGGTATATTTACAGTACTTTATTGCATAACGCTCAAACCAAACTTGTCGGGACCAGTGTATTAAATACATGGTACAATTTTACTTTGGGAGGAAATCGAGGTGTTGTTGGTTGATGATCCAGACTCTTTGAAAGAGTTCGAGCGGCAAACCGTTGGTCCTTTGGTTGTAGTTTATCGATCGAAGGCAATTGTGAAGTGAATATATTTATAGGTACTTAGTTCACTACTCTGAGTTACATCTAAGGATAGTATTCAAGATTCTATAGAAGATTCTTTCTGACGGCGGACTGTGACGTCACGACTCCTGTACTTGCCGTAAACATGTGGATGCTTTAGTTGCGTCATCCGTCTGTCTGATGTCGCACCATCCGCCTTTCCTACACGCATTCAGCGGTGTAATTCAACACAAACTTCTGCTTGAACTTAAAATTAATGGTTTGTGTAGCACTAGGATTTTCCGCATAAAGCACGTCAATACAACTATCGACGTGGTCTTATACTGCGTAACCGCAGTATCAACGTATCTTCTCTTGGTAGATGCGCGGTGCTTATTTGTACAATAAGTGCTCTTTAAATGTGCGGGGACTCCGCAAGAAATCCCGGCTTGGATGCAAGCATAGTGGATCTGTAACAGGACTGATCCTGTTACGGGCTTACACTGTATTTTGCGAGGAAGCGCTCAATACAATAAGGGCAGGATTAGTTGGTAACAACTAATCCTATACTAAAAGTAAATATAAGTATTTACTTAATCTTTAGAACGCAAAATTAAGAGTGTTTATTAAATGGGTGGTTAGCGGCTAACAGTATAGTAATTACCAACTAATATAATAATATCCAGTATTAAACCAACTGTACTATTATTTAACCTGCATGATTCGGTATTTATACCGAATCGACTTTTCCTTCGTAGATTATAATAACTTATAATCTATTATTTGAATTTCAGACAACGCGTCTGAAATTCAACTGTGATATTCTAACTTGAATATCAATTATGTAATGGCACTCCATTACATCACCCCCCACCTAAGGTGGTTGGCCAATAATAATTCTTATTTTGGCCAATCATAGGTGGCACTTGTTCGTCGGAATTTCTCATTCACCAACTGATTGACCATCGACTCGATGGTCGAAGCACGCGGCGGCGCTCTAAAGAGCGCTGCTGAAAACATCGAAGGAGATTCTTCCTCCGCCTCACCACTATGTGCTGAGGTGTTGAGTGAAAACAGTGACGCTGCATTAGCAGCGTCAACTACGCAAAGGTCGGAAGACGTACCGTCTTCGACCACAGATGCTGCTAAGGCGGCATCTGGCAAGAAACAGGGAGATGTTGCTAATGCAACATCTCGCACGATGACAACCCCCGAATGGTGTGTTGCCAGGAAGGGTTCTTCCATGTTCGGAGACAGTTGTGACTCCGAACAAAGTAATTGGGGCACAGCTGTACCCGCGAAAGGATATAGCGAGTCGAAACTCGCTAGGTGCTCATCGCCTAACAGCGATGATAACTCTTGTGTCACTGTCAGCTATGACAGCGACAATGATCATCACAGATGCTTGCGGGAACGCAAAATCCCACCTGGACCAAGTACGTCTCCACTTCTGGGTGGTTTAACCCCGGCGCGTGGTGTTGAAGCAGGCGGTGCTCCGCCTGCTAAAAGAGCTCTAACAGAAGCGGCGCCTGCCGCTTCTGAAGCGTATCATCGTACGGAACCACATGTTCCGTAAAAAGTGGGGTTTTGGACCCCTGGATGGGATATTGCCCCCAACAGTGGCGGTCACCGTAAGCGGGACTGCCTATATGCGTTGTTCAATATCAACTTGCTGGATGACTGCGAAGATATCCAGTCACGTCGATTCGATCGAAGTACAGACGATAAGCGTCTGTACTTTATTGACCTATTTTTCCAGGTTCGACATTATTCGAGCCGGAAAGGGTCAAGAAAGAACAGGGACGACAAGGAAGCCCTGAATCAATGTTGGAACGCTTTTGTTGACAACTACAACAAAAGCCCAGATGATTTCGTGAATAAAGTTCACGTAATGCGCGAGCGCTTTTTTAAAGCACCCTCGCGAACAGGCAAAATGGAATACATCCATTTTGCTTGCATCAAAGAAGGGCTGAACTGTGGTGTCCCTTCTCACGTCGTTTGCCCGCGGTGTCCGCAGGGCGCTCCTCGTCTGTAAGAGGAGGATTTGCGGGTGTACGGTGTTTTTTCCGTACCCGCCGAAATTCAGGGCTTAATCGATGCCCTAAATGCATCAACACCTAGTGTTGATGCTACTTCACATTATGAGTTTGAGACTCCTTCACAAACTCAGTTAAAAGGTCTGGGGCGTTGGCCCTCAGAACCTCAATCGGCTCCCAAAGGTCGAACTCTTGGGGGTAACCCAGCCAGCGTACTAAGTACTCGGTACGCTTCCCCTTCTTCGCAGGAACCGAGCGCTTCGAGATCAAGCACTCGAGAATGTATCGCTTATTCCCCTGATTATTGATCAGGGGCGGCGGAGGTTGAGAATTCCTTCGCCGTTGTTGTTGCGGAGCATGGTTCTTTTCTCCGCAAACTCGAGAAGGGTTGTTCCTCCTTGAGCAGCGATATGTCTCACTCTGTGAAGACATATCGGTCTCTTCGTGATAATGTTCGCGACATCCTCGGGGCGCACACTGCCCTTCACCAGAAGAATGATCTTCTGTACATCGAGCTTTCCCGCTGTAAGGAAGAGCTCGATCGGCACAAGGCTGATCTTGAGCAGTCGAAGGCGGAGGTAATGACTCTCCGCTCTGCTCATCAACGGCTGGAAGCCGATTACAAGTCTCTCTTGGGGGACTTGGAGAAGCACGGTATCTTCCGTGGTTCTGCGTCTCGTCGTAAGACGAAGACGAATGATACGGTTTGAGCCGCCCAACATAGAATGTTGGGTGGAGCCGCATTGCTGTGGGAATGTCTAAAGTATAGGCATTCCCCCGAATCTCTTGGACCTTGAAAGGTCCAATGTACTTAGGAAGCAACTTCCGTGTAGGGAAGTTGCTTATTGCATGTATAGGCAAATTGGTAGTACTTAATAGTACCAATTCGCCTTTCCGAAAGGAGTTTTTGTTCTTCCTTCCTTTCTTGTCTGCATTTTGCTTCTGCTTATCCAGAGCAGAAGCAAGTGTATCTTTTATATGGCGTATTACAGCGCCAAGCTGTAATACGAATTCATCTACTGCTTTATCAGCAGTAGGTGCGTTGCCCTCATTGTCTGCAGCCATTGCTGCAGACACATATTCATCATATGCAGCTTCAGTTTTATTTGAAGCTGCTTCCGCTTCTACTTTACTTTCAGTAGAAGGGCCATCGTTTTGTTCACAAGTTGAACTTGCAACTTTCGCATTGACTCGCTCAAAATTTCAGCGGGTCCCTCCCCCACTTAGATTTGGCGTACCACCAAGTAAAGCTGGGGTTCGTGGATGCCTTAAGGCATTCACGTAGAACGGTGTATGCTTAGTTGAAGCATGCACCGAATTGTTAATCGCGAATTCAGTGAGTGACAGATAGTCACTCCACTGTTCAAAGACATGTGCGTATGATCGCAACATGTCTCCGAGAACGCGGTTAACCCGTTCCGTCTGCCCATCCGTTTCCGGATGGTCCGCAGTTGACATCTTCAACTGGGTTCCCAACAATGAGAACGTTTCTTGCCAGAAACGTCCTGTAAATCTCGGATCTCGATCCGAGACAATGTCTTCCGGCATTCCGTGCAAACGGAATACCGTATCAATGAATATCCGCGCTGTTTGAGCGGCGGTTACTTTCGCTGATACTGCAGTAAGATGTAACATATTACTGAAACGTTCTACAAAGACCACTATTCCGGTCTTCCGACTATTGTCGGGTGGAAGACCGAATACGAAGTCCATTGAAATGGACTTCCAACACTCTGTCGGAACCAGCAGAGATTGCAGCGGAGCCTGTGCAGACTGAGCAGGCTTAACGCGCTGGCAAATCTCGCAAGCGCGTACGTATTTTCGTACCCACTCGTACTGGTTTCGCCAGTAAAAGTCACGTGCGAGAGAAGCGTATGTCTTCTCTCGACCTTGATGCCCGAAATCGGTGCATCATGATACTCAAACATAATATGATGTTTGAGATCATCGTCGTTTAGAACGATGATGCGACTTTCATCTTTTTGGTCTATGCTGTAAAGCAGCAGACCATCGTGCAGTCGATATCGATGCACGCAAGCGCGGAGGAACTCTGGGAGTTCGTCGCGTTTCTCACTTGATTGATTACGTAAGTAATCAATCAACAGACGTGTCTCCTCGTCTGTTTTGTACGCCTCGCGTACTTGTCGTATAATTGACGACGACAAAGCAGTGCAACGGATCGCGTTTGCACTGGCACATTCGGTTACGGACGGTTTCGTCTCGTAATCGGGCCTTCGTGATAGCGCATCCGCTATCACGTTCAACTTTCCGGGTTTGTAATCAACTGTAAAGTTGTATTCAGTAAAGAATGACAGCCATCGAGCCATTCTTTGAGAAATGTGTGGTGAATTAACGGCCGTGCGTAGCGACGCATGGTCCGTGTAAACCACAAACGGTCTATCTCCCAAGAGATAGATCCGAAACTTGGCCAGTGCATACTTCATGGCGAGGAGCTCCTTGTCTTGCACTGGATAGTTGCGCTTGGCTGGGCGCAACTGACGCAATTGATAGCTGATTACGCGATCACGATCATCGTAATCACGCTGCATCAAAGCACAGCCGATAGCGAAATCGCTCGCGTCGCAAACGACGTGGAACGGACGCTCGTTATCGGCTATAGCCAAGACAGGCGCTTCAGTCAAGCTTTGCTTGACTGCATCAAAAGCATCTTGGCATTAGGTATCCCAATGCCATTCGACATCTTTCTTAAGTAATTGAGAAAGAGGTCGTATTAACCCAGCATAGTTGCACGAATACTTATGCAAATATGTTGCCAACCCTAGTAACTTTCGAATTTCCTTAACTTTGTTTGGCGTAGGCCATTCAACGATCACCCTGATTGTTTCTGGATCAGGACGCACCCCGTTCTTGCCCACAAATCATCCAAGAACGGGTATCTCAGGTGCACCAAAGGTGCACTTCTTCAGATTTGCATAGAGCTTATGCTTACGCATAAGCTCTAACACTCGACGTAGATGCTCCCTATGGACATCTACATCGCTTTTGTCGTGTTCACCCTTACTATGGATGAACACGTCATCAAAATAACTCGGTGCGAATTCTCGCACCGGGCGTAATAGATGCGTTACGCATCTGTTGAACGTAGCAGGGGCATTTCGAAGCCCCTGCGGCATAACAAGCCACTCCCAAAGCATGCCGCTTGGGGTGATTACCGCCGTGAGAGGGATATCCTTCTCTCGCATTAGGATTTGATAAAATCCATCTCGTAGATCGAGAGCACTAAAGATGGTGCTCCCGCACATGCCATCAATGATGACATCTTTTCGCGGTATCGGCGTCTGCGCCGGTACCGTCGCTGCGTTCAGCTTGTTGTAAGCGTGAACCATTCTCCACCCACCTCTGGACTTTTTCACACAAAATGTGGGGGTATGGTGCGGTGAGATAGACTCCCGCACTTGGCCTGCTTCACGACGAGCTTCGTAAAACTCGTCGATCGCTTTGACTTGATCACGCGGCAATGGCCGTTGCCGCGTGACACAATACTTCGTGCCTGGCACGAGGTCAATTTCATGACGAGTTCCCTTATCCTTAGGTATCTCTCTAGGTACTTCTTCTGGGAATACATCAGCGTATTCCCGAAGTACCTCATAAAATGGGGAGTTCTGTTTAAGCGACTCCCAGCTCTGCGCTTCAAAGCGCTGAACTTTGGTTTGATCATTGGGAACCTCGTTCCCAATGTTTTTCACTTGTAATGTGGATATTAGTTCACGAATATCCACTACATCATCTGTTTCAACGATAATACAGATCTGTTCGATCTGATCATCGTGAAAGTTTCTCATAAACTTCCTCCAGCTTAGCGCTGGAAGAGCCATCACCTCCGAACCTTCTTTCGGAGGGTGTTCCATCAACAGAGACTGGGTAGCTAATCCGGTCTCCGTTTGCGTCAAGACTTTGATCGTCTCGACGGAACTGTCCATTCAATCAGACGCACTCGTCTGATTGACTGCTACACGGTTATTACGATTCACCGTGTGCGAATACTCATCATCCTGGTGGACACTGCCTACCATGGAATTTTCTTGGCGATCAGATGTGCTCTTCTGATCGGCCGCCTGTTCTGCGACACGGTGGTCTTTATCACCCGTGTGCATGGCTAACGCAACGTGGTGGGCACTGGTCACCACGGAGTTGTGCTCACGATTGCACTCGATCGTGAGTTCACTCTCATCAACACGGAATTCTTTCGTCGTGTTGGAACCTTCGGTCGCACAGTGGGTGTTTCCCACCGTGGATATCACTTCATTCTCACGGTGGTCTTTATCACCCGTGGAATGTTTCTCTCCAACACACAACGACTCTTTCGTTGCGTGTGGTAGTCCCTCTGGACTCTCACCAGCGGAGGTACCTTCCGCGGATCGTGTCGGAACAGACAGGGTGATCAGATCCTGTGGGTCCGCCGCAGTCGATCGAAGGTTTAAACTTGGACATCCATGGGATTCCAAGTATCACATCGAACTTGTCATCTAAATCGAGGACGATGAATTCATCCTCGAATGACAGTTCATTCAACTCGAATCATGTTTTAATCACATGCTTTGGAATAGTCACGGTTGCACCTGTTGCTAACCGGACTGACAACATACTTCGTGGGGTTTCTACCTCCACGAAGCTCAACAGCGTTAGACTTTGAGTTCTAACGAAATTGTTTGACGCTCATGTGTCAAAAAAAGCTCGCATGGGTACATCGCTCCCGTGCGGCTTAACCTCCAGGGTGATAAGAGGATTATCATCACCCTGCACCTTATGACAGGACATAGCCCCGTCTGGGTATATTACCCTCACATGCCCTATGTCGGCATGTGGGATAACATTCCCAGTAGGGCGCCCCGCCCTTACATGCGATTCTCGTTTTTTGCACCAACAGGGTGATGTCCCTGTTGGTGTTGCCGTGCAGCGGACGGTTCCGTCCGCTAACTGCGTGGCACCGGACGCGGTGCCATACACTCATGGGAAAAATGCCCCATTTTCGCGCATCTATTGAAGCGAATATTCTTCTTAAATTTCGGTTGCTTCGTGTTCGAAGCAACCGCAACCGATAGGCCCATCGGCTCTGGACCTCCACCGCCCATGCTCTGGCGAGGGTGGCTGTTTCTTGAGACAAAGTGTGAGCTTCGTCTACCTGACTGCTGATTGTTGACATGCCGTTGCGGCATGTCAAAAGCGAAGGGCTGTTGAGCCCTTCGGCTGTGCACAGCATGCGATGACGCTGATCGCATGCTGAACTCTTCACGGATGCTCATATCAATGGCATCCCTTAGAGTCTTTGGCGGGTGCGGGTAAAGACTCTGTTTGACGGGACCATCATTGAGTACCTTCATGAAACCATTGACCTGCATATCAGGGGGCATCGGCTCATACACAATATTTGACAGCAAATATTGCGTCTTCTGAGCGTAAGCTTGAAGGTCAAGCTTACCTTGCCGGAGTTCCATGAGCTCCTGCCGACTACTTAGCTCCATTTCTGGAGCTTCAAAGTTGAGCTTTAGCTCAGCTTTTAATTCCTTATAAGTAAGGACGCAGAGTCATCAGTGGATCTGCGACTCATCGCCCATGCCATGGCTCTGCCGCCCAGACATGTTGTGGCGAAGTACGCCTGTTGACGTTCGTCAACAATATTTTGCGCAGAGATGGCATCTTCCACCTCTGCGAACCATCTACGAAGGGGCTCGCCCCCTTCACCGGTAAAGGGCGGTACTCGCGCCTTTATCACTTCCACGCTATGCGTTGCAGGTGCAGGTGCGGTCCGCGCTGCCTCTTGCGCGGGCCGTGCTGGCTTTTCTAGGTGGTTTCGTCTAAAGCGATTCACCACCTCTATCGCTTCCTCCGGGGTCTTACCCTGGAGGAAGGTAAGGATGTCGGTCCCCATGGACCGAACCATTTCTACCGTCGCGTCTTTACTACGCGACGAGAAGTTGGGGAAGTTTTTCGTCACCACTTCCGGCGTTCTCTCTCGCTCGGCAGGCGTCATGTCTCACGACTTGATGCCGAGCGGCTCGTAATCTTCGCTCCGCTAATTGACTAGCGGAACGGAAGTGTGGTCGTTAAGACGGACCACAAAGTGCTACCAGGTGTAACAGGACTGATACTGTTACGGGCTTACACTGTATTTTGCGAGGAAGCGCTCAATACAATAAGGGCAGGATTAGTTGGTAACAACTAATCCTATACTAAAAGTATATATAAGTATTTACTTATTCTTTAGAACGCAAAATTAAGAGTGTTTATTAAATGGGTAGTTAGCGGCTAACAGTATAGTAATTACCAACTAATATAATAATATCAAGTATTAAACTAACTGTACTGTTACTCAACCTGCATGATTCGGTATTTATACCGAATCGACTTTTCCTTCGTAGATTATAATAACTTATAATCTATTATTTGAATTTCAGACAACGCGTCTGAAATTCAACTGTGATATTCTAACTTGAATATCAATTATGTAATGGTACCCGATTATAGGATCTGTCCGATAAAGAATGCTTTAAGAAGCGTTTACGAAAAGTTTGCGGATTGCAAGTATCTTCAGGAGTTTTTTTTAATTGTCAACAAAACAACTGCATGAGTGGTACATGGACTCTATTTTTCTTCCGAGATTACTCCGTCCCGCAGAATACCAAACCGTGAATCATGTACAAGATTGTAATTGGAACAAGATGTATCTTTATTTCCTATCTTCTTCTTCATTCAATACAATTTAACAGTAACAGATAACATTCATGAGTCGTCAATACCGTACCGAGGTCATCGTCCGTCGATCAGAAGATTGTCTCCTCATGTCTTTCACGTCATTGGTTATGTGTACGCTCGCAGAACCACAGCGAATACCTGGACCTTTGTATCTTCTCGATAATTTTAATTATCACAGGAAACTTACTTGGAAGACTAAGAGCAAAACATTAAGTTGTCTTTGCTCGCGAAGTGGTTCACCAATAGCAGCAAGTGCCATGGCCAATGCTTTGTTAAACACAACGCACACAAGTTGTAGGTGTTGATGAGATATTAAACCATCTGATCTCTTAGTTTGAGTCAGGTGGGATCTCTACAGGCAGCGGACTGTTGCCCGATGTCTGTCCCGCAGTGGAGGCTTCGGCTGGCAGGAGTAAATTGAAAAGTAAGTATATTATGTAAAGTTACTTAGGCCACTTAAGTCACTACTTCAAGGTTTATGTTGATCTAAAAAAGATTAAAATGTAGCTGAAAACATATCAGCCAATCGGGTTTAACCATTATGAAAAGCCGAAAAAAAACAAAATAGCTTCATGCACTTCCAAATTCTTTGATGCGCATAAGGGGTAAACAATAAGAATACCACCTCGATTCTAGTTCATCAAGTCGCGGTTGTGCGTCGTTTGGAGATTGAAGAGAACCGCGAGCGATTTGCGTGCAGACTTCTTGTCTCACATAATGACCTGGTATCAATTCATGATTGTTTCTAATTAGTCGTCCTCCCGGCAACTCTGCATATCCATTGACAGTGGCGTCTTTCACAAACAGCACACGGTCGAGTAAGATCTTCTTCGTCAACATCATAACAAGCAGGTCATCTCATAATGTAAAGGAAAATTGGGAAGTAATACTTATGATTACACAAGCTAGGTTCTAGCTCACACATCTACTGCTACACCTATCCTAGTATGGTAGAGAAGATTATGTTGCTATTCACTGCTTCAACGACAATTAGCAAACCCTGTCATCTGAAATATCATCGCTCATAAACAATCCATCCTTATATCCCACGCCTTTGTGTCAACTCGTTAATTTAAGCGACCATTGCGTACGGCATCATCCCAATCTCTGAAGAACAAAGCTGGATGAAATTTTGGATGATTGTCGATGTTGTATTCCGTATTACGGAAGTGCTCTCGAAGATCCGAAGGAGTCACTCCTTGACCGTGCAGCAGTCGAATGATTTCAAGCCGGATATTGTAGTTATGAGGGTATTGAAATGCAAGATCGTGTCCAAGATATGAGCTAAGGTAATTATATAATGCTATAGCTGCTTGAAAAACAGGAGGATCTGGCTGGGCCCTGTTCATATTCCACCCAACATGTTTCAGTCCGATAGGCGCTCTTTCTTCTTGAGGGAAGTGGTTTTCACTGCTTACAGTGTCAGCAGCATCGACGTTTTGAAAACCATCGCGAATTGCTGCCACGAGAGGTTCCTCGCTAGCAAAAAGTGTAGCGAAGGTAACCAGTCCAAGAGAGGATAGACGCATGAGTTGCCTCAAAACGCACAGTACGTTTTTGGGGTGCTTCTTAGGTAGATATCAAATTAGAAAATGGGAGGTGGTTATCGGATAAAGAACTTGATATCGGTGTTCCTCGGGAAACCTGTACTTTTTCTAGTATCAGACATGACATCTCTCGCTCAGTTCGACTGTTGAAATCAGGTTCTTTATTTTACCATATGATTGAGACCATAAACACATAGCAAATAGCATGTACCATCGGAGAAACAATTATTATTCATGAAGGTGGTTTTTTTGCTAAGTAAATCATAATAACGGGATTTTTTTCCGGGAATACATAGAAACCTCTATAATAATATATTTATTCCTTTTAAGAATATACCTTCTCTGTAAGAGTTGTGGATATATGTGTCGGGAGATGGAACTGTGGATGGCTGAAGTGATTTCTACTGTTGCTATCTGCACCGGTGAAGCAACTAAATGGGATCAGCCATCATTTAAAAAATGTGTTACATTTGAAAAGGCTTCACAATCTCGGAAATAGCGCCTGCGAAATTCTTCTACAAGCTCAAACTCTTCTAAGCCCCCCACCCATACATGGATCAATTTTAATTTGTTGTCACTGGAGAGAGAGTTGCGGAGGTGTCATTTTGGTGTTGATACTCTGCGACCACGAAGAAATTTGGGGCAGTCATGTAGAGCACCAGGGGCTGCCTCTCCGCTACGAATGCCTTTTAACAATGGAAAGCCACTAACTGACGCCATTCTTATGGAGGGGCTTCCTAACATTGTAAGGTCTGAATCCGAATCAATCCAGAACTTGTCCAACATCATCCACCTTTTCAGTGCTTTTTTATGGTGGGTCTCAATGAACTCAGTATAGCGGTGAAAGAGCAGAATTCTTTTGCAATAGCGCGGACAACATTAAAGGAGGAAATGATACGAGCTTGGTAACTGCCATGAAAAATTTTGACAGAGAGAAACCGCTGTTCTCGCGTCGATTCTCTGCGCCGAGATCTGTGATCATTCAAACGCCCATTGTTTTCATCAATTCTATGTATAAGCTACATTGTGCCCAATTTCTTCTATTATTAGGTATATGACGTGGCCTTATCCATATGTGGTATGGCAGTGCGTAAACAGTATGTGAATTTACTACGATCTAGCTCCTCTCGTGTGTTATCCTCTAAAAGTGTTTCAAATTGTTTATATGTACGTTTCGTACGCACAACCTTTGCCGCTTCTGGCTTGCCCCAATTATACACACTACGTTGAGTACCGACTGTCGTAGGCAAGAATCGGGACGAATCCGATGCTTAGAATTAGTACGTGACGTAGTATTAAATGACACAAATCTTATATTAAACATACATCTTTCTGTTCAAAGCTATCCACGGCAACCGTGTCAATTGATGCGCAATCATATCGTTTTCTTCTTTTATATTCGTCTCGCTGTTGAAAACAGCAAAATGTGCTCACTTTCTCAGGCTCACCGTTAAAAACAGTTGGTTGAGTCCAGCAACAGATCTCACTGAAAAAAGTGGACATCATGCGAGAGTACCAGTTCCGTGTCTGGTATTAAAAAGGACAGCTATTGCTTAGAAAAACTCGATATCAAGTTCATTATCCAACAACCACATTTGATATCCACATAAGAAGCACCAACGTACAGTGTGGTTTTGAGGCAACTCATGCGTCTATCCTCCTCTCGGACTGGTTACCTTTGCTACACTATTTGCTAGCTATCGACCTCTCGTGGCAGCAATTCGCATGGTTTTGAAAACGCCGATGATGCCGGCACTGTAAGCACTGGAAATCAATTCCCTCAAGAAGAAAGAGCGTGTTGAAGTTTTATCAAGAGATGCGTGTATGCAGCCTGGTATTAGGTTGCATACGGACTTCAAGTGATGCGCGACAATTGTGGTCATTTTTGCATTTATGCATTTTAGCTACTTTGGAATTTTATCTTTATATTAAGTTTTAGGTTAGGTTCTTAAGTACGCATTTATAATTAGTATATCTTTTACTTTATAACACGCATAACATCCTGCCCTCGTGCGCACCTATTCTGATCAAGTAGGGCGCGCTTCTTTCTGAGAAATCTCCATCCCACCCGGCAGTTAGGCACTAACGGTCTAAACTGCCATTAAGGAAATTAACACGTGCCCCCAACTCTTGTCAACTTCCGACAGAGCGGTTATCAGATTCAAATAAGCTGGGGTGAATAGGAACACGGCCCAGAAACATCCTCTGAATAGGGGGTTTCAAATATGGCTCGATTTTTACGGACGAGGAATACAGATCACCTGTCCGTTGGAATTTGTACGGACGGACATTTGTCACCTCCGGAGGCTACGGACGCCCTTATTCGTATACGGTTGACCTTTTGTCCGTACATACCCACACGCCCACCCGCACCTACTGCCGCCGGGGAAACCCTTAAACTCCCCTGAGCCCCGAAAATCCCAGAAATACGAGATTACGATACAACCACTTCTGTACACCTTTGCATACATAGGATAACATAGTAATGCCCTGAATTTCCAGTAAAGACTACTACTGTCTGTGCTCCACCAGCACTGCATTTCAGCCCTCTTTGACGACGAAGACGAGGAATAGGACGAGCTTGCCGACTTGTTCATACTGGTGAATATGTCCCGTTTCGTTCAAGATCGCGTCAGCCGCCCGGGAAGTTTTATTTCATGGTGAACTGCTTTTTTCTATTGCGGAGGTGGAGGTCAAGTGCGAATGTCGTCCGACAGCTTCCGTACGCTCAGGGCGGAAATTAAGGACTTCGAAGTCTTAACAACCGAAGCAACAATCCGCAAACTGCTGTTAGTTAGCAGCTGACCGTTACCCTCTGTCGATTGGGGCATAATGGGAACGGTACAGTGGTGACGCACGATTCACTGTTCTTTGGAATCGGCGCAGGTGCAGTGATCTTTCACGGATAACCTTGCGAAAGCATTTCTGAATTAACACACTGCTACCTCCTCTGTTTGAAGAATTTATATCCAGGGACCGTCTGCTTGTTCACGGACAGAGTCGTACGCGCCGTGTTCCAACTAAAATATCGCTTCCTTTGTTGGCCGACACAGTGAGACGTAGGGAAATATCGCAGGTGCTGGAGATGGAAGGGTTCCAGGGCTGCGTCGGCTTCGTTGATGGAACCACTCTGGTATTGTCGCAAAGGTCTCCTATTGACGGGTAGGTTTACTGGGACAGGAAGCATCTTTACTCACTGTCGATGCAGGATATTTGTGAAAACGACAAGAGGTCCGCCGCTGTCAATGTTGGCAGCCAGGATCTTGCGCTGATTCGACTGTTTTCAAGTCGATGACGGTGTCAATGTACCCGGATTTTTTTTTCGATGAAGGACAGTACTTGCTTTTGGATCCCGCATACGGTTCCACCAAATTCCTTGTACCCGCGTACAAAGCTCCGTCTTCATATGCGCCTGAGAATACCAAATTCAACTTTTGCCTCGCGAAAGCGCGGGTAGGAACAGAACATGCAATTGTTATTCTCAAAGGAAGATGGAGCGCTCATCGTGAGATCCGGACGCAAATCAATAAAGTAAGCAACACGCTAAGATTGGTAACCGGACCGTCGCATGTGTTGTGTTGCACAACATCATGGCATCTGTCGGAGACGCGTGGCTACATTGTTTTGAGGAAGTGGGACCACTGAAAAGCGCCGGCGAGTCCAATATTCAAGCTGTCGATGCCGATCAATTCCGTCAGCTCCTCACGGAAAAAGCCCTGCAAACGAATTCCGCGCGCGGCGGTTTCTTTTTTATAATATTAAATGCGCATATATAGAACAGGCGGACGTTATTCTGTATCTGAAAAAGTGCTGGACGTACTGCTTTACTTTGAATCATTTCTAGTGGAACTATCTATTGCGCTGAAATACTGTTGTACTATTTCGACATATAAGCCTTTATCTACAGCCACAATCGCCACAGCCATCTTTGCTTTCGTTCCTCCTTTTTTTCTTCACACCCTCTCTTCTTCTTTTATCTCTTCTCCTCCCGCTTCCACCCGTTTTCTTCCTGCTGCTCCTTTCACGCCCTTATATTATTCTCCTGCTGCTCCTCCCACTCCCTCCTCTGTTTTTACTTCCTCTTCTCTTGCCTCCACACTTCCTTGTCGAACTTGAAACGGTTGGCGGCAGCCTCAGCGACATGTTAAGACTTTTCGTTACCCGCAGTAAGAAACCCCTGAGCAAACGAATTTCTGCTGACTTGTGCACCAAGTGTGGACAAGAGAGAGAGACTCCGACTCCCTTCTCCCCTCGACGAATTGGACGCTGTTCTTCCTTGTCTCCGGTAAGTTTTCTGATCGTGGGCCGCACGCGCAGTCCCTGCCCGTGTCACCAGCGGCTCTTCCCTGAACGGGGTAAGGAATAGACGGGGAGGAAGCGGCTCTAGCTCTTCGTCGGCCACGTCGCCATCTTTTTAATGAAGAGCAGCAAGCTCCCTATCGGCCCTGTCCACGGCTCCTTCACCAAGAACAGCATCACCCATTCCCTCGTCGTCCGCATTGTCTGCCTTTGACGACAAGAATACCTCCCGTTGATGTTGCTGTTCGGGAAAAGAAGCGGGTGTCGTGGAGTCAAATCAGATGGGCGGATTAAAGTTGGCCTTTGCCCGAAGAATCTATCCATTGGTCAAAGCAGGGACACTTCTTTTCGAGCTTTTGCTCGATGGTGAAGATGCCGAAGGCTCGATCTTGTTCAGTAACACCGGATCCCGTTTCGTTCCACCATTCGGCAGCCTTGCGGTGCTTTTTTATAGTTGTTTTCGTTCCGAGAACGAAGTCGGTTTCTTGATTTGGAGACCGGGTAGGCTGCCAACCTATCGTAGCCGCCTTTTTGGTCCCACAAGATCCGTTAACTAGTTTTTTGCTGCCCCGAACAACGTGTTGTCGTTTTTGGGCTGCCGAAACCAGCTGCAGATCGCAAGGTAATCCAAATGTTGGAGACTAGGTGCAGGTTTAGGTCGCGAGGACGACGCCCGAGCGGGTATCCTGTCTGCGGCGTTCACAAAGCTGGTTAAGTTTGACATGTCGATCGAGACGTGTTCGGCCTCTGGTTGAGATTTAGCTGGCGGAGGGTGGAGAGGGTGTTGGACGCGCGGGGAGAGCGATGTGGCGTCCCCAGGGCTAGGGTTGGTTAACGTGGTCAGCGTGGGGTTGCGACATCCGTATGATTTTCATGACGGAATCCGTAGGATAGTTCAGTTTTGAAAGAGAGTATAGTGTATACTGTGTTCCCATCCGTATCCGTAGGAAATCGTACGGACGGATTTCGGCTAATCCGTATGGTTAAAAAACCCTAATGAGCAAGCCGCTGTAGCTTTATATAATTTCCATAGCCCATAAGTTGGACACGATCTTGCATATCAATACACTGATAGCAACTAAGTCCAACTTGAATCATTCGACGGCTGCACCGCCTTCGATTTTCTCCTTCAGATTTGCGAGAGCACTTCCGTAATACGGATTCAACATCGACAACCATCCAAATTATGATCCAGCTTCGTTTCACACTGTTTGGAAGATGCTGTACGCAACACTCTCTTAAATTAGTGAGTTGACACAAAGGAGAGGATATGAAGGACGGATTGTTTGATATTTCAAATGACAAAGTTGGTGAAGAGAGTGTTTTTCCTTTTGCTCTTGATGCAATGAACTGCAATATGCCTCTCTACCAAGTTAGAATAGGTGTAGTAGTAGACCTACCATGCATGTGAATTCATATATATCAATCTAAAAATATTTATGCTATGAGTACTCGTGGTATTTGACATCGCATCACGACTAAATTTACCGAGTATTTCCGATGCTCATGTTTTTTTTCGTGTCTCCAGGGCCCAGAAATTTGTGGGCGTGTTGGACGTAATTTAAGAGAGTGATGGGCTACACACCATTATTACTTAGCGCGTTTTTCCATCTTGACGCACCAAATTTGACAATGTTGTCCACAAATTATTGTTCGTTTGACCCACTTCTGCGCCAGGTACAGATAACGTTCTGTCCAGGATCTTCTCGAATCTTTTTCGGTGGATACATTGTGCTAGCCTGGTGATGCGTGATCTTCACCTAAAAGGCGCTAAAGATTTATCCAGAAACGGAATATAATTATGCCGAGATTCGTCACCAGGTACCAATATTCGCCTGGAAATAACAAGCTTCGACACTGTCCAAATGCTCGCCAAGTTTGCTAAGTGCCATAACGAGACGGGACGATAGTTCAGTGATTCAATAATAAATACCCCAAGTGTATAGAATCCGATCCTAGGCCAGGGTATATTTCCATACGGAGAATATTCCTTATCGTAGTCCGGCAAGGGTGTTGGGCGAAGAAGAAAAAAAAAGAAAATTCTCCTCCCATGCCCTGTTTTTTATGTGAGATGGTCATTCTGCTTGTGCACGTCCTGCATCGCCACGGGCACACCACCTTCCCCAAAACCATCCCCACCTCTGAGATCGTTCAAACTCATTTTCTGCGCAATGGTCCATAGTTTTTCAAAGTTTTTAAAGACACTATTGTCTGCTGCAACAGGTGAGTCTTTAGGGTTGATACTTGGGAGCAATCCTTTTCCATCGCCTCCAGGCGTCCCTTTAATTATTTAACATAATACAGTGAGGCCTCTTTATTCACATCTCCCGGAACATTCTCTTGTCTAAAATCTGTGTGTTTTAGGAGGAGTGATCAACACGAGGTATTTGGTCTCATGCCTCAGGAGATGTTTCACTTTTTTGATCAATGGTTGCTCGGTAAGACAAGGTCTTCTATTCGCGATAACAGCATGAACTGACGGTCTCAAACCCTAGTTCATGGAATTACGTCCTTGGTCAGCCACATACCACGATCTAATCATTGTGAAATATAAGCGGTTGATTAGTCTCTGACGATCCACTCCATTAGTGATAATCGGAACCCAGCCCCTATTTCAAGTGACGCACAGCTTTGATATACCTATTGATCTTCCTTGCGTATGGGGTACTTCCACCAACTCGGACGGGGGATTTTGTAGATATCTGCTTATCTTTACAAGACTTGACCTGACTCCATAGAGGGGAAATTTTCTGCCGTCTGTATCATAACTTCGTTCGGTAAGTATAATGACCCATGGGCTAGGTTGAGGCTTTTCCTCGGAGGGACACTCCCAATATAGCTTCTTGACAAGACAATATTTCAACACATCATCGAAAATAATATACCGGTGATCAAGTAAGGGCAACGTCTTTACCTTTGATCGACCTTCAGTCAGGTTCCAACCTTCCCACTCTGCCGATGGTTCGAATCAAAGTAACACCGACCATACGAGAATACGTTTTGTCGAGGATGGACACTTTATCACCCGAGTTATACAATAAGTTGCCTTCTCGTTTTTGATCTTGTCGTTTCTTGGGCCACTTAACCATCACTTGGTATGTGATATTTCCAACATCTTCGTGATTCTCCAGGAAAAAAGATCTGATTCCATTACCAACCAATATCTGGAAAATACGTCAACACGTGCACTAGCCACCATAGCGGACTGATCAATTTTCAATTCATGTATTGTAGTGTTTTCTTACACGGTTCAAGGTTGATTAGGCCCTATCTCTTCATATGTATAAATGCAGAGCCTAAACGCTCGGCTCGATCAAGATTACAAGTCCTAGCTTAACATCTCTACTATGTCCGGCGTAGCGATAAGTTCTTTCCACCTGCAAAATCGGTTGAAAAAATGTTCCATCTAACATTATCCTGCCTCAATAACCTGTATCGTCTACACAGAAGAAGAATTGAAGCCGACGATGGATCAAGGTAATCCAAGTGCCGATGACCCGCCGTCTAGCTTGATCTGGTATGAAACATTGTCATGTGATCACCCAACAAAAATACGAGCAAAGAACGAGTTGGGATGAAAAGATAGGATCTAAAACGTCCGATTTCATGGAGTGGATACAGTGCGTGTCCACGAAGGAGGCAATATTTTTTGCCGAAGAATTGGAGAAACAACTGGCAATATTATCCACATACTAAAAACGTGCGTACAGAAGACGTGCAATTGGTGATGCAGAGGTAGTTCGGTTGAGATAATTAAACGATCGCGCAACATCATCAGGAAAAAGGATCCACTACTTGCTGATCAGAACGGGAAAAGAGTAGCATTTGGAGCGATTTACGACATCAACATGGGTGATGCTAAGAAAGATACAAGCGGCGTTGACCCCCAATATTGGGCAACTAGAAATATGCTTTAGAGTTGCCAAAGATGGCTTGATTACGACCCGTATCCTGATCATACGTTTCATCCACATCTCGAGCAAACTCATTAACCTCTTCGTCCAAGGAAATCACCCGCATGACTCACGCACTGCTACTAGGCTGACGATGCAGTCCACTTCTGAGCCAAATAAGAATGGAAACGTTATCGGAGTTGAAATATTCGTCATGACATGCCAGATCTGAGAAATTAAGCTCAGGCACGTCAAGCAGTCCTATAAGGCTTTTGTTATTCTCCGATATAAACTTCTCTAGTGAAAACATTGTCTGATCCATCGATGGTTCTTTGCTTGTGAACAAGATGCAGCGACATTTACTGCACGCAAACTTGGTAGCATCAGCGTGGAACGTTACTAATCTATAAGCGCTTCCCGCAACATCCCTAAAAACTTAACCGTAGTCCACCAGAACCGGTGTCAAGAATCCCGGAATCGAAGCAGAACCACACGACTGAATGAGAGGTTCTCCAGGTTTCTTGCAAAATCAGAGCCTATCTTCACAGCCAGTGCCTGACAGATGCCGGTCGGTTTAACGATTAACCTAAAGAGGTGGTATAGAGTCTGTGGTTTCAGCGAGAATGGCAAGTTCGAAAAAATTACCCCGCAGCACCCGCCCTCAAATAAAAGGCCACTTGGCCGGTGATGTGGAAAATGGAGCTGGTCAAGTTGGTCAACGAAAACGACGACCCGAAGATCTGGATGGGGTGATTCCTCGGTGACAATATGGCATCTGCCCAAACGCGCAGATGCAGGTCCTGCTATTTACGTGCGTACTTCCGCCACATCACAATCGAGAGATTTTATGGGAAGGGGTCCAATCGAGCATGTGGATTGATAGGCTTAAAACAATATACATATTTGAGAGATCACAGAACAATGTATAGTTTTCGGTGCATATTTGAAGGGTCCTCGGTCGTGAGCCGGCTTCGAGCGGTATCTGCCTCTTCACATTCGGATGGGTTGCTCCCATTTGTCGGTGTTCCACAAAATTAAAGTAAAAATGAAATATTCCGCCTGTGGCAGATTTTCCTAGACCAGACCGACAGAAGCGATTTAGCAGGTAAATTGGTGAAGACCAGGGTGGTGAACATTCCTCCATTTCTTCACCTCCCAGTTCGTCGATGCTGAAGCTTAGATTAGTCAGCTCGAACAGCCCACAGACAAACCACTTCCGTTGTCCTGGAGCGGTCTCCGCACACGGAATTAAACCAAACGCCCTCCACCTGATACCCCATCGCTTCAAAGCAACTCTTCGATTCGGGAAAGATCATCGCATGCGGAAAGCTACCACGTCTACCGCTTCTTCTTTACCAAGCCAACCCAAGCATCAAAAGGAACTAGAGCAGGGACGAGCAGTGTGACTCATCAACTTCCTTTACCTGTAAGTCTATTGTCTGCTTTCTGATGACGAACCCGGATCCGAGCACCCGCCCGAGAGAGCAAGAGACTGAAAAATTAAATGTTTAAGATATGCAGCTCCCAGTTTGAAGCTTTCATTTATAGTTCGAAATGAACTATCTTGGCAGAACTATGTGAAACATGCGCAAGACATGGGCGCACGTACCGGAGAAAACGTTTCAAAAGCTTAACAATCACGGAATTTCCACAAATTCAGTGCATGGAAGCAAACAAGGGTTTGTCCTAACAGTGGAGCTAAGGTCATTAACAAACAGATTGTATTTCAAAAAAACAAGAATGGAGGTCGCGGATAGTTCCATTAGGGGTAGGCAAAACAAAAGCGACGGTGGATCCCGTACATGCTACCGACCACGCAATAACAACATAGTTTCCGCTAAATTCATTTGAAGATACATCACAAGAAGTGGATTATCAATAGTGGTTCAAATCAACACATGGTTTCGAATGAGAGTGTATTGAAAGAAAAGCCCGAGATTGTGGGAAGTATGAGCACTGTACGCTACCCGATGGTGGAACATTGCAAATAAGAAAAGTCGGAACACTGAACCTCATGGTTGCAGCCTCGATTGCGTTAACGAAAAAGTGTTCTTCGCAGCAAAACATGCAAAAAATAATATTTCGTGTTTATTATACGGAAAAAGGGTCACGTGTAGTTGATAATGGTGTTGGTTTTGCCCATCACATCTATCGAGGCTGCAACCATGAGGTTCAGTGTTCCGACTTTTCTTATTTGCAATGTTCCACCATCGGGTAGCGTACAGTGCTCATACTTCCCACAATCTCGGGCTTTTCTTTCAATACACTCTCATTCGAAACCATGTGTTGATTTGAACCACTATTGATAATCCACTTCTTGTGATGTATCTTCAAATGAATTTAGCGGAAACTATGTTGTTATTGCGTGGTCGGTAGCATGTACGGGATCCACCGTCGCTTTTGTTTTGCCTACCCCTAATGGAACTATCCGCGACCTCCATTCTTGTTTTTTTGAAATACAATCTGTTTGTTAATGACCTTAGCTCCACTGTTAGGACAAACCCTTGTTTGCTTCCATGCACTGAATTTGTGGAAATTCCGTGATTGTTAAGCTTTTGAAACGTTTTCTCCGGTACGTGCGCCCATGTCTTGCGCATGTTTCACATAGTTCTGCCAAGATAGTTCATTTCGAACTATAAATGAAAGCTTCAAACTGGGAGCTGCATATCTTAAACATTTAATTTTTCAGTCTCTTGCTCTCTCGGGCGGGTGCTCGGATCCGGGTTCGTCATCAGAAAGCAGACAATAGACTTACAGGTAAAGGAAGTTGATGAGTCACACTGCTCGTCCCTGCTCTAGTTCCTTTTGATGCTTGGGTTGGCTTGGTAAAGAAGAAGCGGTAGACGTGGTAGCTTTCCGCATGCGATGATCTTTCCCGAATCGAAGAGTTGCTTTGAAGCGATGGGGTATCAGGTGGAGGGCGTTTGGTTTAATTCCGTGTGCGGAGACCGCTCCAGGACAACGGAAGTGGTTTGTCTGTGGGCTGTTCGAGCTGACTAATCTAAGCTTCAGCATCGACGAACTGGGAGGTGAAGAAATGGAGGAATGTTCACCACCCTGGTCTTCACCAATTTACCTGCTAAATCGCTTCTGTCGGTCTGGTCTAGGAAAATCTGCCACAGGCGGAATATTTCATTTTTACTTTAATTTTGTGGAACACCGACAAATGGGAGCAACCCATCCGAATGTGAAGAGGCAGATACCGCTCGAAGCCGGCTCACGACCGAGGACCCTTCAAATATGCACCGAAAACTATACATTGTTCTGTGATCTCTCAAATATGTATATTGTTTTAAGCCTATCAATCCACATGCTCGATTGGACCCCTTCCCATAAAATCTCTCGATTGTGATGTGGCGGAAGTACGCACGTAAATAGCAGGACCTGCATCTGCGCGTTTGGGCAGATGCCATATTGTCACCGAGGAATCACCCCATCCAGATCTTCGGGTCGTCGTTTTCGTTGACCAACTTGACCAGCTCCATTTTCCACATCACCGGCCAAGTGGCCTTTTATTTGAGGGCGGGTGCTGCGGGGTAATTTTTTCGAACTTGCCATTCTCGCTGAAACCACAGACTCTATACCACCTCTTTAGGTTAATCGTTAAACCGACCGGCATCTGTCAGGCACTGGCTGTGAAGATAGGCTCTGATTTTGCAAGAAACCTGGAGAACCTCTCATTCAGTCGTGTGGTTCTGCTTCGATTCCGGGATTCTTGACACCGGTTCTGGTGGACTACGGTTAAGTTTTTAGGGATGTTGCGGGAAGCGCTTATAGATTAGTAACGTTCCACGCTGATGCTACCAAGTTTGCGTGCAGTAAATGTCGCTGCATCTTGTTCACAAGCAAAGAACCATCGATGGATCAGACAATGTTTTCACTAGAGAAGTTTATATCGGAGAATAACAAAAGCCTTATAGGACTGCTTGACGTGCCTGAGCTTAATTTCTCAGATCTGGCATGTCATGACGAATATTTCAACTCCGATAACGTTTCCATTCTTATTTGGCTCAGAAGTGGACTGCATCGTCAGCCTAGTAGCAGTGCGTGAGTCATGCGGGTGATTTCCTTGGACGAAGAGGTTAATGAGTTTGCTCGAGATGTGGATGAAACGTATGATCAGGATACGGGGCGTAATCAAGCCATCTTTGGCAACTCTAAAGCATATTTCTAGTTGCCCAATATTGGGGGTCAACGCCGCTTGTATCTTTCTTAGCATCACCCATGTTGATGTCGTAAATCGCTCCAAATGCTACTCTTTTCCCGTTCTGATCAGCAAGTAGTGGATCCTTTTTCCTGATGATGTTGCGCGATCGTTTAATTATCTCAACCGAACTACCTCTGCATCACCAATTGCACGTCTTCTGTACGCACGTTTTTAGTATGTGGATAATATTGCCAGTTGTTTCTCCAATTCTTCGGCAAAAAATATTGCCTCCTTCGTGGACACGCACTGTATCCACTCCATGAAATCGGACGTTTTAGATCCTATCTTTTCATCCCAACTCGTTCTTTGCTCGTATTTTTGTTGGGTGATCACATGACAATGTTTCATACCAGATCAAGCTAGACGGCGGGTCATCGGCACTTGGATTACCTTGATCCATCGTCGGCTTCAATTCTTCTTCTGTGTAGACGATACAGGTTATTGAGGCAGGATAATGTTAGATGGAACATTTTTTCAACCGATTTTGCAGGTGGAAAGAACTTATCGCTACGCCGGACATAGTAGAGATGTTAAGCTAGGACTTGTAATCTTGATCGAGCCGAGCGTTTAGGCTCTGCATTTATACATATGAAGAGATAGGGCCTAATCAACCTTGAACCGTGTAAGAAAACACTACAATACATGAATTGAAAATTGATCAGTCCGCTATGGTGGCTAGTGCACGTGTTGACGTATTTTCCAGATATTGGTTGGTAATGGAATCAGATCTTTTTTCCTGGAGAATCACGAAGATGTTGGAAATATCACATACCAAGTGATGGTTAAGTGGCCCAAGAAACGACAAGATCAAAAACGAGAAGGCAACTTATTGTATAACTCGGGTGATAAAGTGTCCATCCTCGACAAAACGTATTCTCGTATGGTCGGTGTTACTTTGATTCGAACCATCGGCAGAGTGGGAAGGTTGGAACCTGACTGAAGGTCGATCAAAGGTAAAGACGTTGCCCTTACTTGATCACCGGTATATTATTTTCGATGATGTGTTGAAATATTGTCTTGTCAAGAAGCTATATTGGGAGTGTCCCTCCGAGGAAAAGCCTCAACCTAGCCCATGGGTCATTATACTTACCGAACGAAGTTATGATACAGACGGCAGAAAATTTCCCCTCTATGGAGTCAGGTCAAGTCTTGTAAAGATAAGCAGATATCTACAAAATCCCCCGTCCGAGTTGGTGGAAGTACCCCATACGCAAGGAAGATCAATAGGTATATCAAAGCTGTGCGTCACTTGAAATAGGGGCTGGGTTCCGATTATCACTAATGGAGTGGATCGTCAGAGACTAATCAACCGCTTATATTTCACAATGATTAGATCGTGGTATGTGGCTGACCAAGGACGTAATTCCATGAACTAGGGTTTGAGACCGTCAGTTCATGCTGTTATCGCGAATAGAAGACCTTGTCTTACCGAGCAACCATTGATCAAAAAAAGTGAAACATCTCCTGAGGCATGAGACCAAATACCTCGTGTTGATCACTCCTCCTAAAACACACAGATTTTAGACAAGAGAATGTTCCGGGAGATGTGAATAAAGAGGCCTCACTGTATTATGTTAAATAATTAAAGGGACGCCTGGAGGCGATGGAAAAGGATTGCTCCCAAGTATCAACCCTAAAGACTCACCTGTTGCAGCAGACAATAGTGTCTTTAAAAACTTTGAAAAACTATGGACCATTGCGCAGAAAATGAGTTTGAACGATCTCAGAGGTGGGGATGGTTTTGGGGAAGGTGGTGTGCCCGTGGCGATGCAGGACGTGCACAAGCAGAATGACCATCTCACATAAAAAACAGGGCATGGGAGGAGAATTTTCTTTTTTTTTCTTCTTCGCCCAACACCCTTGCCGGACTACGATAAGGAATATTCTCCGTATGGAAATATACCCTGGCCTAGGATCGGATTCTATACACTTGGGGTATTTATTATTGAATCACTGAACTATCGTCCCGTCTCGTTATGGCACTTAGCAAACTTGGCGAGCATTTGGACAGTGTCGAAGCTTGTTATTTCCAGGCGAATATTGGTACCTGGTGACGAATCTCGGCATAATTATATTCCGTTTCTGGATAAATCTTTAGCGCCTTTTAGGTGAAGATCACGCATCACCAGGCTAGCACAATGTATCCACCGAAAAAGATTCGAGAAGATCCTGGACAGAACGTTATCTGTACCTGGCGCAGAAGTGGGTCAAACGAACAATAATTTGTGGACAACATTGTCAAATTTGGTGCGTCAAGATGGAAAAACGCGCTAAGTAATAATGGTGTGTAGCCCATCACTCTCTTAAATTACGTCCAACACGCCCACAAATTTCTGGGCCCTGGAGACACGAAAAAAAACATGAGCATCGGAAATACTCGGTAAATTTAGTCGTGATGCGATGTCAAATACCACGAGTACTCATAGCATAAATATTTTTAGATTGATATATATGAATTCACATGCATGGTAGGTCTACTACTACACCTATTCTAACTTGGTAGAGAGGCATATTGCAGTTCATTGCATCAAGAGCAAAAGGAAAAACACTCTCTTCACCAACTTTGTCATTTGAAATATCAAACAATCCGTCCTTCATATCCTCTCCTTTGTGTCAACTCACTAATTTAAGAGAGTGTTGCGTACAGCATCTTCCAAACAGTGTGAAACGAAGCTGGATCATAATTTGGATGGTTGTCGATGTTGAATCCGTATTACGGAAGTGCTCTCGCAAATCTGAAGGAGAAAATCGAAGGCGGTGCAGCCGTCGAATGATTCAAGTTGGACACGATCTTGCATATCAATACACTGATAGCAACTAAGTCCAACTTATGGGCTATGGAAATTATATAAAGCTACAGCGGCTTGCTCATTAGGGTTTTTTAACCATACGGATTAGCCGAAATCCGTCCGTACGATTTCCTACGGATACGGATGGGAACACAGTATACACTATACTCTCTTTCAAAACTGAACTATCCTACGGATTCCGTCATGAAAATCATACGGATGTCGCAACCCCACGCTGACCACGTTAACCAACCCTAGCCCTGGGGACGCCACATCGCTCTCCCCGCGCGTCCAACACCCTCTCCACCCTCCGCCAGCTAAATCTCAACCAGAGGCCGAACACGTCTCGATCGACATGTCAAACTTAACCAGCTTTGTGAACGCCGCAGACAGGATACCCGCTCGGGCGTCGTCCTCGCGACCTAAACCTGCACCTAGTCTCCAACATTTGGATTACCTTGCGATCTGCAGCTGGTTTCGGCAGCCCAAAAACGACAACACGTTGTTCGGGGCAGCAAAAAACTAGTTAACGGATCTTGTGGGACCAAAAAGGCGGCTACGATAGGTTGGCAGCCTACCCGGTCTCCAAATCAAGAAACCGACTTCGTTCTCGGAACGAAAACAACTATAAAAAAGCACCGCAAGGCTGCCGAATGGTGGAACGAAACGGGATCCGGTGTTACTGAACAAGATCGAGCCTTCGGCATCTTCACCATCGAGCAAAAGCTCGAAAAGAAGTGTCCCTGCTTTGACCAATGGATAGATTCTTCGGGCAAAGGCCAACTTTAATCCGCCCATCTGATTTGACTCCACGACACCCGCTTCTTTTCCCGAACAGCAACATCAACGGGAGGTATTCTTGTCGTCAAAGGCAGACAATGCGGACGACGAGGGAATGGGTGATGCTGTTCTTGGTGAAGGAGCCGTGGACAGGGCCGATAGGGAGCTTGCTGCTCTTCATTAAAAAGATGGCGACGTGGCCGACGAAGAGCTAGAGCCGCTTCCTCCCCGTCTATTCCTTACCCCGTTGAGGGAAGAGCCGCTGGTGACACGGGCAGGGACTGCGCGTGCGGCCCACGATCAGAAAACTTACCGGAGACAAGGAAGAACAGCGTCCAATTCGTCGAGGGGAGAAGGGAGTCGGAGTCTCTCTCTCTTGTCCACACTTGGTGCACAAGTCAGCAGAAATTCGTTTGCTCAGGGGTTTCTTACTGCGGGTAACGAAAAGTCTTAACATGTCGCTGAGGCTGCCGCCAACCGTTTCAAGTTCGACAAGGAAGTGTGGAGGCAAGAGAAGAGGAAGTAAAAACAGAGGAGGGAGTGGGAGGAGCAGCAGGAGAATAATATAAGGGCGTGAAAGGAGCAGCAGGAAGAAAACGGGTGGAAGCGGGAGGAGAAGAGATAAAAGAAGAAGAGAGGGTGTGAAGAAAAAAAGGAGGAACGAAAGCAAAGATGGCTGTGGCGATTGTGGCTGTAGATAAAGGCTTATATGTCGAAATAGTACAACAGTATTTCAGCGCAATAGATAGTTCCACTAGAAATGATTCAAAGTAAAGCAGTACGTCCAGCACTTTTTCAGATACAGAATAACGTCCGCCTGTTCTATATATGCGCATTTAATATTATAAAAAAGAAACCGCCGCGCGCGGAATTCGTTTGCAGGGCTTTTTCCGTGAGGAGCTGACGGAATTGATCGGCATCGACAGCTTGAATATTGGACTCGCCGGCGCTTTTCAGTGGTCCCACTTCCTCAAAACAATGTAGCCACGCGTCTCCGACAGATGCCATGATGTTGTGCAACACAACACATGCGACGGTCCGGTTACCAATCTTAGCGTGTTGCTTACTTTATTGATTTGCGTCCGGATCTCACGACGAGCGTGTTCGACACGCGTAAAATTGGAGAGTGAGATTAGTTGGTTATCGTTTCTTACCTACGTTGCTCCCTACAGTATCACAGTTAGAATGTTCTAGATCGTGGACGAACAGTCTACACGATTCGACGAACATTCTAGAATTTTCTCGAGGTGGTTATGTTGTTAATACACGAATCAATTGTCATAGACAGTACACGGTCGGCAGTGCTCGTCAACACTCCCACTCACTGTCGATCGTCCTTGGTTCGGCGTGGCTAGATGTTCATGCGGTCACGGAGGAACTCGAACCGTTTCGTGGCGAGGGCCTTCGTCAGAATATCGGCCAGCTGATACTGCGTCTGCACATAGCTTATCTTGATCTGCCCATCGTTCACCTTCTCGCGGATGAAGTGGTGACGGATGTCCACATGCTTCGTGCGTGCGTTGTAGCCTGCGTTGTGCGCTCGCGCGATCGCTTCTTGGTTGTCCTCCCACACCTTGGTTGGTGCTGCTTGTTCGTATCCGAGATCCTTCATCATCATCCGCACCCAAATCACCTCCTGTGTGCACATGCGCAACGCCAGGTACTCTGCTTCCGCTGAGCTTAACGCCACCGTGCGTTGGTATTTTGACTTATAAACAATAGGGCCACCATTCGTCATGATCATCACACCGGAGACAGAGCGTCTGTCGTCGAGGTTGTTCCCCCAGTCGGCATCGCAAAATGCCACTTGTGCTTGCGCTTCACCTTTCCCCCCACTGTAGTTGATGCCTCGATCGAGGGTTGTGTGCAGATAGCGTGGGACCTTGATCGCTGCATTCCAATGCTTCACACCATAGTTCTCCATGAATCGGCTCAAATGTTTGACAGCGTACGCTATGTCTGGTCTGGTGCACTATTCCACGTATTGAAGGCTCCCAATGAGCGAACGGTACGGCTTCTTTTTCATCTTGGCCTTTTCATCATCGGTCTTGGGACTGTCGGCCATCGATAGCTTCAGGCTCTGGTCACACGGGTTAATAGTCTCACGTGAGTTCTGCTGGTTGAAACGCTCCGCAGCGTTCTTGTTATACTGTGTTTGCGTGATGCTCATTGTCCGTGCCTCACTATCGTATACGATTCCCATGCCCAAGAGATGCTTCACAGGTCCCAGCTCCTTGATGCAAAAACGTGTTGCGATCGCCTTCTTCACATCGTTCACAAGCTCAGTAGTTCTCGCAGCCACCACAATATCACAATATCATCCACGTAAGGACACAGGTACACGAGGTCATCACCAACTTGCTTCACATATA
Organism: Peronosclerospora sorghi; assembly: GCA_026184515.1. Classification (NCBI taxonomy): domain Eukaryota; phylum Oomycota; class Peronosporomycetes; order Peronosporales; family Peronosporaceae; genus Peronosclerospora; species Peronosclerospora sorghi. The sequence continues at coordinate 9,462,386 of CM047592.1, forward strand.
TGCAGGCGTCGCCGCCACAGGCGGTGAATCCCAACTCGAGTAGCGCAGTGTGTATCGTCTTGTACCATGCGTTACTTGCCTGCTTAAGTCCGTACAGAGCCTTGTTCAACTTGAGCACATAGTCCCGTCGATGTCCATCCCCTCTGGTATCTCGATGTATACGTCTTCCTCCAGTAGTGCATTCAGAAACGCTGTGTCAACGTCAAGCTGCTCCATCACAAATCCAAGTGAACAGAACAATGATAGCAGATGGCACTCATGCACGCCACCGCAGCGTACGTCTCAAATAAATCCACACCGTAGATCTGCAGGAAGCCCAGGGATACCAGTCTGGCCTTCCATCACAAGATCTCTCCCAACTCGTTGAGCTTCTTCGAGAACACCCACTTGGTCTTAGTCGTTTTCATCCACGGTTACCGCTTCACTTTTGTCCACGTGCGGTTCCGTTCGTGGGCTTCGAACTCGGTGTCGATGGCACCAAGCCACTGTTCCTTCTCATCACAAGTCACAGCTTCCTTGTATGTTCGTGGTGTGTCCTGGGCCGTGAGAGCTACTTCATAAAGTACGTTATCATCATCGACTCGTGGGCGCTTTGCACTACGGTCACGTTCAATCCCACTCACTCGTGAGTCGTCGTAGGGAAGGATTCTGTTGTCACCGGGGTTGTACGGGCGGTCATCCAGTCGCAGTTGGCCACTTGGTTCTTGATGAGTACTCGTCAGCTCTCGTGGTCTTGCCTTACTATTAGTTACCTGCAGTGGTGCGTGGAGCTGGTCGCTAACTCGATGGTTCGGTCCTGGTCTGAACACCATGGCGTCCGACATCACTGGTGGCTTCGGTGTATGTTGTGTGGCCGTCGTCGTCGGCACACCACTGGGTACTACCGCCGTCACAGGTTCATGTTCTTCTTCCACTTCCATCGGCTCATTTATTTCCACGTCGTTGTCCATAGGTGCTGGACTGTGTACCACAAAGTCTTCAACAAGGTTATTATCGTTGTCGTCGTCTTCCGGGATATGGAGATTAGACCACGGAACCTCCCGTCCTTCGTCATAGATGCCGTCGACTTCACGTTCGTCTAGTCGCACACTGCGACTCACCATCATCTTGCCGTTCTCCAGGTTGAGCACCCTGTATCCTTTTGTGTCGTCTGCATACCCAAGTATAATGCATTTGAAACACTTGGCGTCCCGCTTTGTCCGTTGCGACGAGTCGATGTGGGCGTATCCCATCGATCTAAACACACGCAGGTGTGAAAGGTCCGGTCTCACACGAAACACAATCTCATGAGGTGTCAGGTCGGGTCTAGTTCTCGTGAACGTGCGGTTGATCAAGTACGCTGCTGTCGCCATGGCCTCATGCCACCACTTACGCGACACACCCTTCTAGTGCAGCAATCACCTTGCCTTCTCAACCAACCACCGGTTCATACGTTCTGCTACACGATTTTTGTGCGGGCTGTAAGGTACCGTCTTCTGGTAAATTGTCAGCATAGTACGGGGTGGCTCTACCTTAGCGGATTGACCCACTATATGTACCAACAGTCCGAACGGCTGCTCGGTAGTGGTCGCGACGTCTTCAGGGTAGATATCGAACACTTCTTCGGCATCGTAAGCGCCTGTAGTCAGACCAGCATGCTTAATCAGGCGTGTCAGCCCTAACACCAACTGTAGCTTGTCCTTCTCGTCCGTTATTGGTCGACTAACCGGCTCGCTCAGTTTTCCACAGATCGTGACACCGAGAAGGTTCATAATTGAATTCATCAATAAGAAATTCTTCAGCACCTTCATGTAAAACGTCCTTTCCAAATCAGATTCTGATGGTGGCATACTTGGTCGACTTTCATCGCTCTCCGAAACCGGCGCCTTCAGCAACGCCTTCGGTCGGTCAGGGTCGTAGTATTCCACCAACGGCTTCCAATCCAGATCATCATATGCATATTTAATTGGCGGATCATAACTTGCGTAATGATCCGCAGGGGCTCCCGAAGGAGCCTTGGGAGGTGGTTGAGGTTTCTTCTCCTTCTTTATCTCATCAGGATACCTCCCCAGGTCCTGATAATCATCATTTCCTTTCTTCTTTAGGCACGACGACGGCGAACTGCCTTCCATCGTCGCAACAACCTCCTCCTTTTCCACCTTTATCTTCACTTCTGCTTCTGCTTCCGTTTTCACGTCCACATCAGCGCCATCTTGCGTAGAGTCGCGGTGATATCACGCGTCGCCCAAAGATCTGGGCACGCGCACCATTGTGGTGGAGCGGCTGATCAAAGTTTTTGAGTCTTGATCAGATGGTACCACGGCGCCCGGACTGCCGACTGACGAAGGGGGTCCTCCGGTTGTCCTTGACTACTTTTGTTTCTGCTCACCTTGTGTACCCGACGGCTTAGGCGTGGATCGCTCTCCAGGTGGCGAGGATGGCATGCTGCAATTCCTTGTTGCAAGACTGAGTTGGCTTGTGATGAGTCGACTGATGCGATCAGTCAACGATTAGGCGCAATCAAGATTGAACCACGTGCGATCAGGTGTGATCAACAGTGATCAGGCTTGGGCAGGCAATAAGAGTCGTCGATCAGTGGTGACCAGACTCGATAAGGCGCGATCAGGTGCTAAAAGTCACTGATGAGCTAGTTTGCGCGAGTTGTGAGCAGCTGAGTGCAGGTCGCGAGTCGCAGTGTGTCGATCAGGTGTTGACCGGCGAAGGGGTACTCGATCAGGCAGCGTAAATCTTCACTGCCCGATCACAGAGCCTCCTTAAGCTTAATCCGTCAATAGAATACCCAAAAATACCTTGTATTCTAGACTTAAGCTTTAGAGGGACGGTCGATCAGCGCGTTTGACGGGCTGATCGACGATTACCACTAAAATCCGCCTAGTGTTCCCGTGGGGCGCTTAAAGTAGCCGAACACTAGGGGCCAAAACGTGGACCAAAAGGGGAAGAGGTGAGAGCGCACTGCTCGATCACGTTCCCGAGACCAAAAAACCTTTAAAAGAAGAACCGCTGACACAGCGGGCGGAGTTGCAGGTGAGTTCTCACACTCTACGCATACCGGTGGGCCAAAAATGCACTAAGTGCTCCCGCCCGGGACGTAGAGGTATTTAGTAGAAGAAGGGAGGCCCTAAGTTGCCGTCCCTTAAACAATCGGCGCGATCGTACGCAAAATGAGAACTGTATTATTGCTTATATCCTAATATCTACCAAAAAACTAATATCAACCAATCAGAACTACCCATTCCTACGCATTTTGTCGACCATTCAACCGCTTACCTTCGGGTTACCGTCGGGTAACCGTCCCAGTTTTCGTATCGTCTAAGACGTCCTATCCACGCCTCGTCCCTGTCCGCCAACGTTGTGTCAACAGTGTACCGTCTGGGTACCAACTGTGGTACCGACTGTGGTGCCCACTATCGTACCACCTTTTGTACCGACTATTGTACCGACAAAATTTGTGGTACCCTCTACCACAGCTACGCCTATAGGGGTGCCTATAATTATTCCCCTAATTAAGTACCAATTTTGCGGTACGCTTTACCACAAAACCTTGTTTATTGTCAGAGGAAACCGCTACCACTTGTAGGGGGAAGGGCGGGATCTCCTTGAATGTGGTAGTGAGCCCCTTTCTAAGCGAACTACTGCTCCCGGAACACACAAAATTCAAGCTCCATCGGATGAGGTATTGGCCAAATGGGAAGCGAAGACCCTGCTCTTACCGCCGCATGTCTGCTTGGTTCCAGCAAAAAACCATTTGCCTTGCTGAAGATGTGTTTCAAGGAAGGTCCTTCAGAAGTGCCAGTGACCTACTCGATGAGGAACCGTGCAGGAACCATCTATACCTGTACAAGCTGCCCATTTTACGCTGATATTGTCGATATGAATGTGAATGTGGAAGCTCGCTCACCTTAAAGAAGCTTTGAACTAAACTACCGACATGTGCAGCCCTATCATTTAACACAATAGGCCCACATGCGTACATGGTGAGTTTTACCAACAAACCGATCGATTGTGCTCAAAACTACTCGACACAAGCGATATTTCCGAAGCTTGGAAGAAGGACCTGAGATGCAGCCGTCACACCAAGGATAATTGTTTTGCAACCAGCATCATGTATGGGCCTGATTAACGCACAAAGAAACTCGCTGCACATCAACAAATGACAAGGAAATGGTCAAGAAATGCAACATTCTTCTTGAAGTTGATGACCAACAATCAATTATTACCTATCCCTACTGATGAATATGATGATGAAGAAGATCAGGATGTCGACACTGAAATACATCAATGAGATGGAAGTTGGGTAATGGAGTCTTCCAGCATACAACCTGGAAGTGATGATATAGATTATACCCTAGCTCCTGCCAATACCGATACCTCCGCTGCTGCTTGCACCGGTGTTGTTGTACAGGTTCCTCGATTGTGGCCTACTATTCCACACTGTGTACATTTCCGTGGTATGCTTTGCGCTGATGACGATCCTTGCAACGCCCTAGACGCTTGCGATAGTTCTTGTTGCACCTGTTCGAATGCACACGGATTTCGTTGAGTACATCTGACCTGTCGTCTTCTTCCAGATTCTCTACCACGGCCACGCTGGATGCGGGCAGGCTCCAAAATGCCATGAACATCAGGATCCAATGGAACGTCAATATCATCCAGATGCCACCGCCGATGGAATGATTCAACAGAAAGATGCTTTTTCTGTTCTAAGTACACCTGAATCTAATGCGCACAGGGAAGGCCATACACGCGACGCTGAATTTTCGTGCAGTTGAAGAGATCATCATTAATTGCCCGAGTATACTCCTTTTTAGCCAATTTCAGCGCATGATGAGAGATTCGTCGAAACACACCAGAAAATTTATGCGTTGGCAGCGATGTCAGGGTTTTCGACTTATCTTTTTCCATCCTCTGCATTACATCGTGATGACTATTGACGACAGAGACATTGATGCGTTCCTATATGTCCAACAGCGACCCACTTGCACGATGAATTCCTCCTTTCACATGCGCCCAGTGTGCTCCTTCTACACGAGATGTAACTGTGTGGCTAAAATGCATGTGCCTGTTGATGCTGAATGATGCGAAGTGCTCTCGGAATGGGAAATTGTTCGTCTCAATGTACCGGATAGTGTCCTGGTCAATGGTCTCTTTTAGCTTGTTCAACAGTTCAAATAACTGCTCTTCTGTCGGTTCATCCACGATATTGCCCCACTCAGCAATGAAGTGATCCCAATTCTCTTTCGATGCGAAATGCTTCTTGCAATTGGTGATGATGTTCTTTGATATGCGCCAGCGACATAGGAGGATTTTTGTTGATGGCCAAATGGTCCTAATTGCAGTGATCAGCGCATACTCACAGTCGATGATTCAAACAGCGGGTGGCTTGATAACCGTGCGATCTAATTGGTTGATTGCCCAAATATAATCTTCTGCCGTTTCGCTTGGAAGAAACGTAAATGATGATGAGAAAGATTGATTCGTTGCTGCGACAACAAGAACATGCATCAAAGGCATTTTGTATGCATTGGTCTCGTACGTCGCATCAATGATGAGTAAATCGCTGTATCTTCTTGTGAACGTAATCGACATCCTGGGCTGAAAGAATATGTGGGTTACCTGGTTGTTATCGTCCAGTTTTGTTGTGGAAACCACTGGCTGCTGCTTCAGATTCTCCATCAAGGCTTCCATCTGTGTCAAACCATGTAGCTTGATACGTTTCACTTTCTGCAACATATTATCTACATCCCGTTTCGTCAACAGCAGCATATCTGTTGCCTCTTCTGCGAGAGCATTAAGAATCATTCTAGGGGTCGCACCTTGCCGACGTATTGCAACGGCCCTGCTGACTGTCTCAGCTGTGTGCGTCACCCTCCGTACAGCTGGAATAGCAGACAGTTGCTGTGGCTGACTGCGACAGGCATGGCCAACATGCGATGCTTCAACAGTTGATAGAAACCATCGTCCGTCCGATTGATCACGTGAGAGTATAATTTCATACGGGCATCCGACTTTCTTGGTGCCCCTTTCTCTAAGCGGCACCCGGGACATTCCATGAATTGGTTTGTGATCTCCACCTTGAGCACATTGTAACCATGCTCGGCGTACTGTCGGTGGCGTTCCTCCTTCCTCGGTGCGTTTAATTACGACCGCAACGCCTTCCCTCATTGCGTACTGTTTAGCTGCCTGCTTGGCTGCTTCAAATGTCTCATATGCATCTGTTGGCGGTGGCGATACACAGACCCAAGAAGCAGGGAGGGAAGCAGAAGACGATGTGGTGGTGGTAGCAGAGGAAGAAGCTGAAGCCATCGCTGTTGATTGTTGATGTTCCTGGAGTCGTAGTATGAGGTTTCGCGTTCCGCGTGCAAACCAGCATATTAGCTACCAACTCTACCAATCAGCTAAGGATGTGCGGTTTATGTCATTTCGCAACGTCGAGCTGTCGAGAAATGCATTTAACCAATCACATAAGGGTGTGAGTTAGGGAAAATAGGGTGTGTGTTTAGGGCTTCCCATGCATGTTATAAAGTAAAAGATATACTAATTATAAATGCGTACTTAAGAACCTAACCTAAAACATATTATAAAGATAAAATTCCAGAGTAGCAAAAATGCATAAATGCAAAAATGACCACAATGGTCGCGCATCACTTGAAGTCCGTATGCAACCTAATACCAGGCTGCACACACGCATCACTTGATAGAACTTCAACACGCTCTTTCTTCTTGAGGGAATTGATTTCCAGTGCTTACACTTTCGGCAGCATCGGCGTTTTCAAAACCTTGCGAATTGCTGCCACGAGAGGTCGATAGCTAGCAAATAGTGAAGCAAAGGTAACCAGTACGAGAGAGGATAGAGAGGATAGACGCATGAGTTACCTCAAAACCACACTGTACGTTGGGGCTTCTTATGTGGATATCAAATGTGGCTGTTGGATAAAGAACTTGATATCGAGTTTTTGTAAGCAATAGCTATCCTTTTTTAGTGGCTTTTGCTGGATTCAACCAATTGAGTTTAACGGTGAGCCTGAGAAAGTGAGCAGATTTTGCTGTTACCAACAGCGAGACGAATATAAAAGAAGAAAACGATATGGTTGAGCATCATTTGACACGGTTGCCGTGGATAGCTTTGAACAGAAAGATGGATGTTAATATAAGATTTGTTCATTTACTACTACGTCACGTACTAATTCTAAGCATCAGATTCGTCCCGATTCTCGCCTACGCCAGTAGGGACACAACGTAGTGTGCATAATTGGAGCAAGCCAGAAGCGGCAAAGGTGGTGCGTACGAAACGTACATATAAACAATTTGAAACACTTTTAGAGGATAACACACGAGAGGAGCTAGATCGCAGTAATTTCACATACTGTTTACGCATTGCCATACCACATATGGATAAGGCCACGCCATTTACCTAATATTGAAGAAACTGGACACATGTAGCTTATACATAGAATTGATGAAAACAATGGGCGTTTGAATGATCACAGATCTTGGCGCGGGGAATCGAGGCAAGAACAGCGTCTTATCTCTGTCAAAAATTTTCATGGCAGTTACCAAGCTCGTATCTTTTCCTCCTTTAATGTTGTCCGCGCTATTGCAAAAGAATTCTGCTCTTTCACCGCTATACTGAGTTTATTGAAACCCACCATAAAAAAGCACTGAAAAGGTGGATGATGTTGGACAAGTTTCGGATCAGACCTAAGAGCTTTAGGGGGCCTGTCTATAAGAATGGCGTCAGTTGGTGGCTTTCCATTCTTATAAAAGGCAGTCCTATAGGAGAGGTAGCCCCCTGGTGCTTTACATTACTGCCCAAATTTCTTCATGGTCGCAGAGTATTAACACCCAAAAGACACCCTCGCAACTCTCTCGTCACTGAACAACAAAGTAGAATTGATCCATGTATGAATGGGGGGGGCTTAGAAGAGTTTAAGCTTGTAGAAGAATTTCGCAGGCGCTATTTCCGAGATTGTGAAGCCTTTTCAAATGCAACACATTTTTTAAATGATAGCTGATCCCATTTAGTTGCTTCACCGGTGGAGATTGCAACAGTAGAAATCACTTCAGCCAGCTACAGTTCCATCTCCCGACACATATATCCAACTTTACAGAGAATATATTCTTAAAAGGAATAAATATATTATTATAGAGGTTTCTATGTATTCCCGTATTATTATTTAACCCTACTCAGCAACCCCCCACCTTCACCCATAACTATTGTTTCTCCGATGTCTCTAGTAATAGGCATGTTATTGCTACGTGTGTTTATAGTCTCAATCATATGGTAAAATAAAGAACCTGATTTCAACAGTCGAACTGAGCGAGAGATGTCATGACTGATACTAAAAAAGGACAGGTTTACTCGATATCAAGTTCTTTATCCCATAACCACCTCCCATTTTCTAATTTGATATCCACATAACCCTTCGACATCCAGTAACCTGCCAGCTGATTATTCCAGAGCGCACGATTTTAATTACCCATCGTATACAGGAGCGTCTCTACCTTGAATTGGCAACAACGTTCATCTTGCAACTTCTATAGGCCAGCACCATCCACAGCCTTGAATTGGCAACAATGATCCCAAGGTGCATGCATGTCTTTCATTTTTCAATTTGACATCGACAGCCCCAGAGCCCATGCGTCTATCCTGTGTCTGACTCATTACTTTGGCTACACTCGTCGCTAGCTATGAAAATATTCTGGCAACGCTGGACAAGGTTCAGCGTGACGTCGAAGAGACGATTCCTGCCAGTGTCCGTGCTGCCGGTCCCAGAGGCTACGAAACGCCCTCGTTGCCATCGTTTACGAGGGAAGAAAGAATGAGACCAAAAATCGCCGGTGGAAGCTCGCACAGAGTCTACGCCGTCCCTTCAGATGAGCAAGTAGACACGGCATTGCTTGAGTTTCTTCGCCAACATGTTGACCCGGAACGTGCGGACTATTTACACCAGTGGTGGGACAGACTGGACAGAGTTGAATTCCTGCGAGAGATCGAAGGGCGACAGCTCGAACCTGCAGGATTGACGCCTGACCACCTGCGACTATACTTCCAAACCCTCGGAATTCGTGTGGAAGAGTCTAGCGCATATGACTTCTACAGACGCTGGTTATTGTTCCAGTACCAACGCTTGCTATCCCGGCCCCCTCGTCGGTAAAGAAGTATGTAATTTCCACACCCAAATATACTGTTTCCACCCACCCACCCACTCCCCACGCCTTGAACCTTTTTATCGACCATGTCGATCGAATGCCTTTTGACGGCTCAACGTCTCTTTCAAGGGAGAGCCTGCAGGGTTCCACCTCGCCTAGCACTGCAAGCACGGCATCGGCTCGACATTCCCGGCCGTTTCATCGTCCAACGATACATGGTCACGCAACCTGCGGGTGGGTGGGGGTGTCCGTCCCGTCGAGACCACCGGAACCACCCGTTTTCGTGCGGTCGTCCAACCTTTGGACGTAGCACGTGGACCGTTGCGAGGTCCGAGGCACACGAGCCGGGACGCGGATGAGAGACTACCTGTTGCCTTCGCAGCACGTGTCCATCCAAGCGAGCAAAGGAGACGCAGTTGTCTCCACCGCGTACGATCGCGTCCATCGTTCTATGTGCCCACTGAATGATACGTACGGACACTCTCCCGCCGTCTTTTCCGAAGCACCGTACGGATGTTCGTCCGACGTACGTGACTCACAGCGTCTACGACGTACTAGGCGTAAGTGGGCACTTCGTTGTCGTGGAGGGGGATCGTTCTCTGCTTGGAAGCTTTCTTGTCGGGCGCACGTGCCTTGCGAGGAAGCAAACTCGTGCGAGCTTGATGCGTGCCCACGGTTTGATCCAAACGATTGGAATCACGACGCAAGGCTTTAAAGTTTCTTCTTGCCACGCTTTGATCACGGTGCGGCCGACTCCTGTCGATGTCCATGGGGAGAGATCCAAGGAGCGATCCCCGTCGTCTCTTGCGCGGTCCAATGACTTGCTTCGTCGTGTCCGACATCTCCCTGTTCGATTCTCTTCCTTCTCGGCACGTGCTTCGCCTTCCGGCTGTACAGACTCTCGTCTCTACTTGTGTAGCAACACCCACTCACACGCCATTTCGATGCCGGGCGTCTACCTCCAACTTTGTTGGGCGCATGTCACGTGTACGGCTTGCCGGGATCGGTGGGGTGGGTTCCTACCATTCTGCTTTGCGTTTTTCTCACCTGTCGGACGCATCCATCAGATCGGATGCGCCGTCCTCCGTGTTGAAATTCAGGAAGGTTTCGGCTGCATTCAACAGTGGCGGCTCGATTCGAAGCGGCGGTGGGGAATCCAGTTCCTCGGGCGTCGTTCATGTACTTTGTCCTGGTTGAAGAGGGTGGCGTCGTCTTGTTCGATTTGGCATCGGACGGATGCTCCGTCTTTCGCCTTGCCAAGCGCGACGACAGAGGGCTTCGAATGTTTGATCGCCGCGACAAAGTAGACAAGCGATGAAGGGGTGCACGCACGACGACGGAAAAACACCAGTGGGTTCGTTAACGTTCGCTCGCTCGCTCTCTTACGGTAGACAAAAAGGGTCTCGAAAGAGCTGACAGGGTCCCGCTCGTCTGTTTTTTCGTTGGCGTTTTGAGACTATCCGCGTGTAAACGACGGCGCTCAACGTGGCGTGCGTGTGAGAATAGAGTCCGCCACGCGAACGCGTGCGAGGCGCTAGACCTTGGGTGCGTGCCGACATTGTGTGTGGCCGACGACTACAATGAAGGAAGTGTAAGCCACTGGGTGCAGTGGACTGGGGTACGGAGTGTCCTTTTCCATTCGATCCAGCGCGCGCAAGATCCATCCGTCCGTCCGTCCAAACCACGTCGAGAGAGACACTTATCCACCCTGGAAGAGCACGATCTCGAGCAGGATGGATCGATAGGAATGGCAACCGACCATGTCTCTCTTCTTGTCCACATCGATGGTAGCCCCATCTTCCGAGAACGAAAACATGGCGCTGCCGTTGCTCCAGAGACCTCCCCTTCATCGATACACAGTCGTCGGTGCCGCCTCTCCACGACCGTCTGTGTCTCCGTCTCGTGCGAGGAGAAACCTCGGAAGGGAGAACTGTCCGACCAGTGCGCATGCTTCATTGCACGTTGTTTCGAGATAAACGAGGCCGTACTCGAGGCAGATGTTTCAGGCATAGGACCAAGTGCATCCCACGCCTTTTGCTGACGATGCGTGCGACTTGAAAGCGGTTAGAAGCCTCCAGCGATCGTACGCTACCGATCGGACAGCGTGTGTGTTCCTGAAAGACGCACAGACAGACGCTGGTGGCTTGGAACGAGGGTCGCTTCGCGCCAGGTTTGACACACACGTCGTCCAGCGTCAGCGATCATTCCCTCCAAACTTTTCACGCTGCTCAAACTAGTCAAACTGTTTTACACGCTCGACCAGGCAGTGGGTACCTGGCACGGAGATCGGAAGCGCCCCGCTTACTTGTACTCGAGAGCGCGCGGATAAGACCGTCAGTCCTGACATGCACTTTATAACTTGGATACACCACGTAGCGATCAGGTCTACTTCCTCTGCGTTACGCTTCTTGCTCGCCACTGTCATGTCCGCATCGGCGTTATCTGTCGTACTTCTCTCCGTCTAGACATACTCCGTACTTTGTGGCTGTCTTCATTTCCCCTTGCGTGTACTTGGCATGCACGAGAACCCGTTTACGAACTCCCTCGACCTTGGCTCGGTTATCAACCCACTCGGTCGCCTCGCGCAATGTATCTCCAAGCTCAGCTAACGACGTCTTGGCAGCAAGTACGCGCGAGATCTCTCCCTTGTGTGTTCGGGGCAGTCTGTCCACTGAGCGAAGCGTGATAAATCAATACAAGACCAGCCCTAAATTCACTGATAAAACCCTAAATCCACTGATCACGTGATCATTCATCCATTTGTGTCTAACCGGCACGAAAATTGGGTGTGGGAAAGGAAACAGCAACTGTCGGATCAGCGAGGCGCCCATGCGATAAGCCTCGGATGCTGTTTCCACAAAGTCAAGCTCAAACATGCGCTGCATAAGATCTTTCCCTGTGACCGTGGATGGTGTTTCATCATGAGCAGCTAGATCCAGAGCATACTGAACAAGGAAAACGACAAGAACATATTGCGGAACGGTAGATTTGTCACACTAACACCTCCGTAGCAAGCCTCTGCTGTATCTGTTTACTAAATTGATTCGAGATAATTACTGCTGCAAGCGCAACTCCTGAAGTTTTGCTACGAAAATGTCGACCTTCGACAACCACTTTGTTTTGCCTTGAATGACTCGATTTTTTTCACCACCACCCTTTCCATCAATAAGTGAAAGAACAGACCTTCCATGCGTATTAATGAACTCAGGAGTTCCAGCGATAAGGAAGAGGCCATCTCCGGCTAGCTCTCCAGCCGTAAGAACAAACACAGCGTAATTCTTCGCGTCATGCAGAAAAACTACAAGCGTCTGCAAGAACGCAAGATCGGCCTCACTACGGTGGTAAGAGATGACCCCCTCAGTAGATCGCGCCACCAGGTCACGTGCAATGGAAGCCGCCAGCTCCTTCTTGAGAGTTTTAAGTTCTTTCGCTGCATTCTTTTGGAATAGCAATAACTTTTCCGTTCGAGAAGCGTGGTCATTCGGTGCACTGCTTAATAGCTTCGTCATCGCATGCTCATTTTTCAACCTGATCAGTACCGCCATACACAAACAAAACTACCGATGTTCCGCTAGAAACATAAATACGTTTCTATTAAACTCACATGCGCGTAAATTCGCGGTTTACGCGATCACCAGCAACAAACCAAACGCGAAAAGCTCCTCGTGCAATTTCAGTATTGCGTACAAGTAGCGATCGAAGCTGTGCGAGGTTCTTAACATGAGTCCCGCAACGCGGGTTAACATCTAGACCTTCGATGGTCCCAATGCGCATTACTTCGGGCATTTCCTTAGGATCAAATGTGGACGCGATTTTTTTTTCACTCGTCTGTTCCAGCTTTTGCAAACGAGGGCGTCATAGCCAATCCTGCCACAATTGCTTCATTAACATCATTCTCAATGTTTTGCATTACTTCCTTAAAGGTTAGAGTTTTCTCCTTGTGAACGTTCTTCCCATCTTTACCACCATCCATCAGCACGAGCTCCACATTGCAGCGTTCTTCTCCAAGCGACCACGTTGATGTATCGTACCCATAGCGCATAGCAATGGCACTCAAGAGATGCTGCACCGAGTTGGTTGCTGCATATGATCGAAGCGGCGAGCCCACTCCACGTTAGCGATAACCTCTTGACCATCCACTAAAGGGGGCGGGTCTTCATCACTCACGAGAACTCGGTGCAAACATCGACCGTCTTTTACATACACTTGGTCTACAGATACACTGTTGATAGTACCGGTATCTAAAGGCTGTCCTCCTCCTTCAGGGAAAAGCACTGCATTAGTGTTAGTAACACTCACAAAATCCCAACGACGAAGCTGGAAAATGAGATCACACAGTCAGCGAATTGCTCCAACAGACCTGTATCATATAGCTCGATTTCGTAAAAACGCTGAGCTTTAGTATTCTTCGTGGCCGGTACTACTCGTTCATGACAGGCGTGCACAACTATACGCAGTGATCGCAGTGACGAGTCGCGCTGACAAGCAAGGGCTCCAGGGGGCGATGGAGTTAGCGCTGCAGCTTGTGCGCTAACCTCCTGTTGAAGCGTCTCGAGCACCGCAAGAATGTACGTCGCAGAGGGTTGGCGTTCTGGTTGTCGATGCCAGGCATCGGAAAGTAGTTGATGCAATGCCAGATGCAAAGCTGGGCTGATGGGAGGCCTTTCTCCATCAAGCACACGTGATCATGGTCACGTGATCAGTGGATTTAGGGTTTTATCAGTGAATTTAGAGCTCGTCCAATACAAGGGCCACGTGAATTGTACCCCCTAGGGTAGCGCTAAACCCTAATTCCTAAACCCTTTGGTTGGTGGAGGTGGAGTTCTGAAGCGCGCTATTTGCCACCAACCAAAGGGTTTCGGGTTTAGAGCTACCCTAGGGGGTAAAAAATTCACGTGACCGATTAACAATCCTCCCTCCGCTAAGTTATTCCCCCTATGGAATACCCTCTGCTAAGTTATTGAAATACGGCGCCACTACGAAATATGGAATACGGAATATCCTGCCATGCGGAATATAACTTATACGAGGGAGCAATTTTTTCTTTTATTGTGATGTACAGTATTGAGGCATCCGGGATTAATCCATGAATCAAGTGTGGTTTGGGTGGTACTAGCAGTACGGAGTTCAGATTGAATGCGACGAAGAGCTCTGTGAGCTGCACGATCTTCATCACAGGAGAGGTCCAGAAGCGAAATGGAAAGTGCCAGAGCCGCAAGCTTTTCCGCTGTTGAATGCTTCAATGCCTCCTCCGTGACTCCTCCGTCCTCCTCCTCCCCTTCGGCATCCTGAACAAGCTCGTTGTCGGTCAGCTCTTCGTGCGCAGCAGGCTCCTCTTCGATTGGGTTGAGAAGCGATGCAATCGACATCGGATTGCGCAGAGGGGGCCTCTGCAGAGCTGACTCCAGATTTTTCTCCACTGCCTGTTCCTCTGCATCGAGTGGAGCTGCATCCGGCAGTGCCAGTTGATCGACGGCAACGTCTTGGTTGCATGCATCGGCCTCTGGTGTAGCGAAGTTGTCCATGAGTCCAGCGTGCTTGGAACAGTTGGTGATCGTAGAGTATGTGATCTCGCTCCAGGACAGGAGTTACCAGAGCTTGGCCGTGAGTTGATAAACCTTGCTGAGATCGGTAGCTCCAGCCTCGTCACGATCCAAGGCGTTCTGCAAGTGCAGCCTTCGGTAATGCCGATTGGATGCGGCGATGATGCCGGCGCCGATGGGCTGTACTTTGGATGTTGTGTTGGGTGGCAGAGCTTGGACAGTGACGTTGGTGAGATCGGTCGTGATGTGGGAAGGAGCATTTTCCATTAAAAGCAGGATCTTTAGGTTCTGTCGCTAATGTTCAATGTCAGTGTCATATTTTCACATGTAGCAAAAAAAGCAAAATTACCTTCATGCCTTTGTCAAGACCGCCAATCCATTCCTGGAAGAACACGCCAGTCATCCAGGCCTTCTTGTTGAAGCGATAATAGAAGCCGAGTTCTTCACCACTCTTACGTTGGAAACACCGAGGCTTCTTTGAATGGCCGATGAAAAGCGAAGGAAGCTTGTCCGAACCATCGGCATTTGCCGTGAGTACCACTGTTATACGCGTCTGGGCAAAAATGTTAGTGTCATAATTTTTTAACAGACAATTCCACATGTGTTTTGAAATTACTTTGTCTTTCTTGAAGCCTTGCACTTCTTTTTGGGCGATAATGATGTCCAGTTGTATGCTGTAAAACGATCCTGAAGACGGTTTTGAGTATTCAGCGCATCACAAACAGACAAAACGATTAGATACACCTTACCAGCCTCATCTATGTTGTAAAAATCACACAGCACAAACTTTTATCACGGCAGCTCGCAGCTCTGGCAAAGCTTTTTCCAGACCAGCCACGTCAGCTGAACCGCTCTCACCGTGGATGCGCACTGCACGCAATTTTTGACCTGTTGGAACTTGTCGAAACAGCCGTGGGAAAACTTGATGGATCCTTCGGCGATGTCCATGGAGGTTGAAAACCTTGCAGCTTTGGCGCGGATGAGATCCCCGTCAGGCAGACCCCGCGGTGCTGACATTGCAGAACCCAGAGTGCCACAGCCTCCTCCAGAGAAGGAGGTGTACAGTGCGGGGTCGCTTGGCATCGAGCTCAGAGGAGCTCATGGCCTCCAGTTCCTTCCTTTTGCTGATGATCTTGCTGATTGCTGCCTGTGTGAAAGCTTTGGAGAGGCCAAATGCCCCCTTTGTACAGGCTGCAACGTCGTTCTGGGTGGGTTTGAGGTGATCATCTTTGTGTCTGGTGATCTGGAGCTTCTGGTCGTTGGTAAGACGTATCTGAGACATCTAGTTTGTGGTGGGGTGGGATGGGTGGTGTGGTGTGGTGTGGCTGGGTGGGACCCTTGTGTGGTTTTTGAGAAAGTCTTTGGTTTGGAATAGAAATGGAGGAGTGGGGTAAATGTACCGTGGTCCGCGTTTTTGATTTTTAATTAATTGTTTTTTCCGCTACGGAACAACCTCTGGTATGTTATAGAGGACACTTTCCACCAAGGCTATAACTTAGCAAAGGGAGGACTGTAGCCGATATTTTTTGGGGTATCGTACTTCGTCTTGAAGGTACGGAAGAGCGCTTTCTCGGCATCCATATAAAGTATAAAGTCATCGTATCACTTTATCCACAGTAATAGATCAAAAATTGTGCAAAAGAGAGTAGATCGGAACTTTTACCAACTTTCGGAACTACTTAAAACTACGGTTAGGTGGTTAGGTGCAATTCCATTACGTACAAGTAGCACATACCTAAGTGACAGCGTAAAAGGCTACGCCATTTAGCTCCTGGCGACCCGCGCCTTGCCTTTGTGAACCAAGTGCGTAAGCGCATTGAGTCAGTGCTTGCCGATAGATAGCGCGTACGGAGCGCAAAGTCCTCATTACTTGACCCACTAGCGGCAACAGCCACCGGGGGCGAGGGTAGCCTGCATAATCCAAAGAAGGACGGCAACGTCGGACTGGCCGCGAGCGTAGACAAGCAAGCTCTGGGTCTGAATAGCCAACAAGCGCCCTGGCCAATGCAAACGACGTGTCTGAAGAATTATCAGAACAGTGTCTCGATAGCTGCGTCGACGATTTAAGGTAGGAGCGTGCCACTGAACCTACCGACCGTTGGTCCTTACGCATGCTTGTCGAATCCCACTAACATTTGTACAGGGATGTCATTTTTTGTTAAAATAGTCGGTCTATTTTTAGTTTTATAATAAAAAACCGAGTAGGACTATTTTAGCTAGCAATTATCATTTCGTTCTTATTAGTATCATAATTAGTGCATTAGTACTCGGTTCTGAGTACACACTTTTGGTTACGTATAAGAAATGTATATCATACACAGATGGAAGTTTATCATAACTTCAACATCTGTTACATAATTTCATGTTAGGCTAGCTAATCACTTCTCAATATAGATCCCGTCAAAAAAGGTATCACTAGGCAGTTCGTAATGCACCGAAATAATATCCAAACCAGGGACTTAATCCCTGGTTTGGATATTATTTCGGTGCATTACGAACTGCCTACTGATACCTTCTTCGCTGCCGAGGTGTGTTTGACTGTGGAGATATCAAGTGTGCTGACTTTTTGTTTTATATTGGATTCACTATTGAACATTTAGACTCAAGTTTTTTTACTACATCTGCGCTATGGTTCGAGTACTCTTCAACAGGTTATGAGCACAAAGGTTCAAAGTGTCTCAGTGATGATGGTTCGCTAGAAGAAAAATCCGCTGGTCTTGGAACCGAAGGGGTGAAGATTTTGTATATGTTTCAAAATGTATACGATCGACTCGACAATTTGGAGATTTCGCACGTTATACCTGAGGATAATAACTTTGGTTTCAACAATTCTATGCGGTTGGGTATCCGTATGCGGTTGGCGTCGCTCTACAGTACGCCCGAGCGAAAACCGCGCGCCCAATCTAGTTAGGATGACCAAAACCATAACATGGGTACACCGATGGAAAATTGGCCTCCCGTATTCAAAACCCCTTCCGCTAAGGAATGTACACTCTCTCTATCAGATTTTTGATGGTACCGAAGTGTACCGTGGCCTTGGTTCCGGATTCAAGGAGTGGGGGCCCGATTTATTCGGCAGATTTCTATAGTAGAATCGGCTTGTATTTTTTTGGAGCGAAGACATTAAGGTCGACCTCCTGGGGCACTACGCTAGTGGTACCGCCAAAAAATATTGTAAAAGGCAGGTTGACTCATGGTGGAATAAGTCACCTCCCTAGTGCATGTGATGAATAAAATGCTCAAAAATGCTCAACGCATTTCACACACCTGTGGTGAAGTGGGGTCTTTATTTACAGCATGTATAAGTTGAAAGCATCGGTGGCCATCTTCTTCTCCTATGGTCAATGATCCTTAGCGACAAATATCGTGTTGAACCTTCATCATAAGTGCCAAGCGGCACGCCTCACGCTTACACTGCGTTTCATCAAGTATTGAACCTTCATCATGCGAATAACGTGAAAATTGTGACTTGAGCGATTCAAACGAAGAGAATAATGAGCCGGATAATGTGGGGAGCCGAGGGCACACGATATTTCGTTACCCTTATCATCGCGACTGGACCCGCCGTTGTTCTTAGAAGCTGCGCCTGTGTCTTGGCTTTCTTTGGCGGTGCGGCTGGTTTCTTTTCATGATCTGGTTCGCTTGTTACGTCCCGCGCCCTAGCGCACCTCGCCGCGACTGACGCTTTCGATTGAGTGTGTTTTTAAATAGTGGAATTGAGAAGGAAACTTTTCAGCCAATCAGAAGGGACTTGTGCCGGCCGTCTCGCGCCTGATTGAATGGTGATTGGTATGAATCTGGAGTTTTTATGAAAATTTTCAGCCAATCAGAAGGGACTTATGCCGGCCGTCTCGTGCCGGCCGTATCACGACTGGATTAAGGAGGGCTTCCGAAGTAACTGTCAAGTATTGGAGTTAACGCTGAAGTAACCAAAAAGTAGTAAGTAGCAGAAGTGTTTGATTTCGGTATAGGATTTGGTAATACTTAATAGATTCGAATTTCCCCTGAACAACAAAGATCTCTGGCGGCCCCCTAAAACCTTCTTCATTGTTCTCATACAAAAACCAAGTCTAATACAAAGAAGTCGTTGAGTGAACACCTAAGCAAGAGAAGCAGCGGACTTTTCAAGCTAGCTAGAGCTGGAGGCATCCTGGAACTACTTTTGGAATTGTGTCCCTAGTGTATTTGGTTAACTTGTGGTTCGGGCGGTAGTATTAAGGGACCTGGAAGTTAAACAAGAAGGACTGGAGTATTACCTTCTTATGTTGTTAATTAAGTCGAAACATTAAAATTTTCAGCTCCTTCACGACACACCAATCACCTCTGCAGAAGCCATTAAATTATTCATCAGCCGTAAAATCCCCAAGCGTTCATGGAACGTACATTATCTTTACTTGGTAGCTTTATCGAAGGCTGTAAGTGGTGGCGAAGCACTTTTATTGGACAATGTGGTTCACTACGCATCACGTAAATTGAAGACAGTTTTAATAGTTAATTTCAACCACTCTAGGTTCGACTTTTTGCGCCACGCCGAGAAACTTGCCAGTTCGCTCTGTAAATAGAAGGCGAACCACGAAGTCCAAAGGCTTTTAGTGCCGATGTAGCGAACTTCGTGGAACAAAAGAAGAAACCCATAAAATGCCATGGTTGTGGACAAATTGGGCATATTAGACCAAAGTGTCCTAATAAGGCTGAGAAAAAAGTAGTTTTTTCACTCTGTATTAGTGATAAAAATTTGCGTAACAAATTGGGTGCAGCTCTTAGATTCTCGATTCCGGTTCCAGTATACACTTGTTCAATCAAAAGAAATACCTGCGTGATAGTGAACCATTTCACGGCACGTGTTTTCAAGCCGACCGAAAAAAAATAAAATTTCTCAAAATGGCTGGATACTCATCCAAGTTGTGGCAAGTGGTAAGACTAACATCATTCGTGTCGAAAAACGTATATTTCGTCGAAAATTTGGCTAAAAACATTCTATCGTACGGACGTTTGGAGGAGAAAGTATGTGAGATGGCATATGTCCATGGTATCCGTTCCATGTTGCTCACGTCCACCCAATCTCCTATTTTTGATATCTAGAAAGTAAATAAGGTTTTTGACGGTAGCTGTCACCGTTTAGGTTGACAATGAGGTTCATTATCCCTCATTCATGTCGATCAACGAAGATCATGATACCGTTACTGCTAGAAGTTCGGATGTCCAAAAAGGTTAATTAATGTATTTTCATGCAAGACTCGGACATCTGAACTACTATACTATCGAACGTCTCGCAAAGGATGTTTCAAGTGGTTTGGAGCTGAGAGATCACATGCATATGAACGGTCTGACGTGTGCCCAGGGCAAACAGGCAAAAAACGCACGGTCTGTCAGGGAAAATTCGCCAATCGAACGGATTGGTGGTGGTATATGTTCCGACCTTAAGGGTACAATAACACCGAAAGATCGACTCGGTAACCTATGATCAACTTTGCTGATCATAAGTAACATTACGTCAGTTTTTTCCTGGCTAAACCAAAGATGTTGCGCCCAAAAAATTATGACATGCGTTCTTCAAGCGGTAGTTTAACTGCTAAGTTTGTATACTCTGTACCGAGTGGGTACGAATACAAAAATCTCGATGGTTTTTGCTCCAGACTGGTGTTCGTGGCAATTAGCGAAGCCAACAACCAGTAAAGTAATGGGAAGGAAGAACGCATGCACCACACAGTGATGAACATGGCAAGCTGCATGCTGTTCCCCAGTATTTTACCGTTATTTTTTTGCGGCGATGCGGTTCAATATGCTGCTTTTATATTGAACCGCAGCCCAAGCAACGCAAATTTACGCAGGCAATTGCCTCTGGAGTTTTTCATGAAGAAAAGCCAAATGTTGGAGAAATTGTGGCGTTTGGATCTGTTTGCACCGTGTATAGAAATCCTGGTAAGGATTTGCTTGTACACCGTGCATAAGTTGCAGTAATTATTGGAAAAAGCGAGGAAGACAAGGGATATAAAGTTTAAATGAAAGGTGAACGCAAGGTTGTGGTTTCTCAGTACGTAAAAAACATTGAGACCCTTTATGAGACGGAAAACAAGCAAGTTCAAGATCTATTGCTAGAAGATCGTCAATCCGGGGGGATGCGACCGCCACTTCAGACAAGAATAAGAGCAAGCCAAAAAGACTTGTTAACGCGAGAGTTCCGTAACGCAAAGGCCTTCACGCAAAAATGAGCAAGATCCATCAAGTATTGGTGAAATTATCGCTGAAACCCAATTTAAGTTGAAGATGTGGGGTCCGTTAATTTTAATTTTGGAAATGGACCCCAAGAATTTCACTTAAACGATGAAATCTTCGAAGAAGAAGCAATGGTTGGTCGCTATTCAGGATTATATACATGCTCTGAAGAAGAATGAAGTCTGGAGTGTCGTTGGAAAGCCTCAAGATTGTCGAGGTCTTCACTCCAAGTGGGTTTTTAAAACCAAACTAGATCAAGATGGAAATGCCGAGAGATATAAAGCTCGACATGTTGCATGTGGAGACGAGCAACGCTTTGGAATTGACTACACTTTGAGTTTCGCCGCAGTGATTAATATGAACACTGTTAAGCTGGTTTTGGCGTTGGAGGTCAAGTGGATTGTGCCTGCGAGGCATGCAGATATTTCTGATACTTATGTGAAAGCAACCAAAAATGAGCACGGCATTCTTTTGTTCATACCTCATAGTATGCAATTGGAAAACACTGAGGACAGTCAAGTTTCACGTGGTGACACGTACTCAAGTTAAAAAAGACACTTTACGTCCTTAAGCAGGCAAGGCGGCTGTGGAACATCCTGATACATGGCAAACGTTTAAGTTTCAATTTTCACAGTGTATTACAGACATGTGTGTTTGTATACCAAGCATGCGGATCATGATACTGTGATTGTGGGAATTTACGTTGAAAACATGTTTGTTACTGGCACACAAGAGGAGCTCGTCGACAATTTTTTCGAGGACATGAAGTCTTTCGAGATTAAAAGTTTGGGAAAAGTTTCAGAGTTTCTCGGTATGCGAGTTACTTTTGTCGATAACTTTGGATACAAGTTCGACCAAGAAGTCGCGATTGATGCAGTCATTCCAGATTTCAAGCTAGAAGATGCTAATCCGGTTTGGACGCCAATTGGTTAAGAGTTCTAGGAATTAGCGCTGAAATCAAGTGAAATACTTAAAATCACTGGTTTAGTGACAATTAAGGACTTCCAATCTTCAGTTGGTAGCTTGCTGCGGATAACAAGATGCACGCACCCCGACATCGCGTACACCTTGCACAAGGCGACCTGAAAGTCACATGAGCCTACAATGTTCAATTGGCAGCTGGAAAAGCGCATATTGCGTTATTTCAAGGGCACAAAACATCTTAAGTTTTGTATGGGTGCTCTCAAGATGCAAGCAAACGTTTGAGCATCAAGTGCTATAGTAATGCGGATTACGGTGGTTGCACAATAGACCTCAATTCAACTACTGGTGGCCTTGTTTTAATCGACGGCATGTTAGTTGCTTTAATATTTAAAAAAAAGTATGTCGTTATCCACCATTGAAGCTGAATATTATGCTGCTTCCACCAATGTGGTGAATCTTTTAGGATTCTAGGAATTGGTTGATGCAGATCGAGTGAAGATGAAGCTACAGATGCAACTTATCATGAATAACCAAACCGCTATCAAGATTTCAAGGTTATTGAATTAAGTTCCAAGATGAAGCATGTAGACATTCGCGTCAAGTTTATTGCTTAAAAAGTAAAGGAATGACTTGTGAAATCTACCTACGTATCTACGAAGGAAATGCTAGCTAATGGTCTAACTAAGTCGTTACCTGCACCAATATTCGAAGGACTACGCGACACGCTGTGCCTTCAACATGTTTGACTTTTTTTTGAAGTTTGCATTGTGGAGGAGTGTTAAAAAGTCGGTCTATTTCTAATTTTATATAATAATTAGGCAGGACACGTTTAGGTAGCAATTTGCATTTTGTCTATTAGTAGCACAATTAGTGCATTAGTACTAGGTTCTGAGAACACACTTTTTCTTACGTATAAGACATGTATACCATACACAGAAGGAAGTTTACCATAGCATCTGTTACATATTTTCATGTTAGCTAGATAATCACTTCTCAAAATACATCACGTTCATTAACTCCCTATTTTGGACATCATCTTCCGTGCTTTACTAACTGTTTACTGATACCTTTTTCGCCGCCGAAGTGTGTTTGACTGTGGAGATATCAAGTGTACTGACTTTTCGTTTTATATTGGATTCACTATTGAACATTTCCGACTTAAGTTTTCGACTTCGTCTGCGCCATGGATTTGAGTACTATTAAACAGTATCTTTTATCAAGCCAATAAAGAGCGTCAAAATCGCGAATCAGTGCATCGTCCAGTCAACAACTAAATCATCAACACTGTATCTATAAATATACATAACCATTCTTTTAGAAACCCTTCCAAATCTAGTTAAATGCCATCTAATCATTCCTGAGCGCACAACAATATCTATTAATCTATTCATTCTATATAATAACAGAATTCATGTCGTCGATTCGCGCTCCCGTACCTAATCGAATATCTCGATCTATGTATTCAACAGAATGACGGTCGCGGCCTCGTACCTAATCGAAGTCGAACCATACTATAGTTCGGACCTAATTGAATTGGACTCTATGTTTGGTTATTACAAATAGCGCTTATAGAAATGTTTTGTGTAGCTACGGTCTTATAGATCCGCATTAGTCCCCCCCAAGCCAGCGCAAGTAGAGAGTCTGCGTTGACGGCGAACCGACTACTTGCCAGTACCATGCTCGAAAACGTGCCGCTGAGATGCCAGAACAACAAGAACAGCGAATTCGAGTAGCTCGGGAGTGGCGTCCTCGAGAACGTGCTGTTGAGACAAAAGAAGAAGAACAATTACGACACCAAGTTCAGCCAGAGGCAAGACGTGTTCAGCGTGCACGGCATCCACGGGAAGACCGCTTGGCGCCGCTGAACCGGAGTTCCCCTCAGGATATCCCGCCAATTTCCCCTAGCAGCGCGTTGTTCTCAACGGGATAACGTCTTCTGCCACAACTGCGAGGCGCTCCATTGGATTAAGAGCGCGTGAAGAGTCTTGTACAAAACTTACACACCCACTTTTCATCAAGTGCTGCGATCGTGGCAAGGTGGCCAACATTTCACCATTGATACAGCTACAAGAGCCGCTACGGAGTCTGTCGCGAGATTTTTCTTATTGCCCGGGCGTTTTGCACCAACATCAGGGCGTACAACAGCGCGC
Source organism: Peronosclerospora sorghi (assembly GCA_026184515.1). Taxonomy (NCBI): domain Eukaryota; phylum Oomycota; class Peronosporomycetes; order Peronosporales; family Peronosporaceae; genus Peronosclerospora; species Peronosclerospora sorghi. The sequence continues at coordinate 9,486,369 of CM047592.1, forward strand.
CGACGTTCAAGTCCCTGGGTGCGAAGTTGGATGAACGATTCATGCTGGGAGGTGTGTACGCCTTTCGACGCCAAGGTTCCCTATACCACCGAATCGGATCGCCGGAGCCCGATCAGCCAAGGACGTTCTCGCAGTTGTATATTACTGACAGCAGCATGGCCCTTGGTAGCCGCATGAATATCTTTCCGCATCTGGAAGGCGCATCATGGGGGAACTTCAAACCATGCTTGTACAGCGAAACCCGTATATGCAGTTGTACGAGCAGGTGCGGCAGCGAATGGAGAGGGATCAGGTGGTGGATCTGGAACTCCGTTTGCTTTGCCTGCAATCGAACGACAAAAGGAGGTACAATACCCCGACTACCAACGAGCTCGGCGCCATCATGGTGGGAGATGGTTACAACGGCAGTATCTACGATCGCGACACTATTCTGAAGTGTCACGACGGACGCCTCCAGCGCATTTCTCACTGAATGCAGCGTATAAACTGCTTCAGTATGTGCTTCTTTTTCCTCACGGTTGACAGGGGTGGCTCCCTTGATATCGCTGAGGAGATTTGAGTACAACGAGGATGCTATCCGTGGGAGAAGCGGAACAAGACGTGTCTCACAGGTGCTATACTATTCCTACATGCTGCACCCTTGCACACCTGACGAGCACCTTTTTTGTCTGGACGCCTGTTTCAGCAATTTATCGTGGACGCGTGGATATGCGTGGAGCAGAATCGCCTGCAGTATATTGCCGAAAACCGAGTTGATCAGCGGTGTGAGTTGTACACCGGAGTCATGGATGCGATAAACGATTGTGACCACGACGCCGCGCAAGTTGGTCGCAAAATGATTTTGCCGTCCACATTTTCTGGAAGCGATGGACAAGGGGCAAGCTCTATCCGAAAGAAATAGCAATTGTGCGCAAGCGTAAGCGCCCAGACCTCTTGTCACCTTCACGTGCAATCCAAAGTGGCCCGAGATCACGTCTGAGCTTGAACCGGGATAGACCGCGCAAGATCGAACGGATTTGGTTGCGCGGGTATTTAACATCAAATTCAAGGAGCTCATGCGTAACCTCACAGACCGGAAGTTTTTTGGGAGTGTGATCGGCAAAGTCTGTGTGATCGAATTCCAAAAGCGTATCCTGTCACATGGGCACATCCTCCTCATCGTGGACTAGGATTTCAAGCCCCGCACCCCCGGAGACATTGACTCGGCAGTGTCCGCGGAGATCCCTGATCCAGCGGCACATGCAGAAGCTTATGCGTCCGTGACCCGCTGCTTGTTTCACGGACCTTGCGGTGTGGAAACCCCAAATGCATCCAGCATGGAGGATCGCAAATATACCACGCGCTATCCGAGGGCATTTGCCAAGGCGGACTGTTACCCGGTGGACCGACGGCGGGATGACGGACGTTCGTTTGTGGATGCAAAAGGTCGCCATGTTGACAACCGCTGGATCGTGCCGAAAAATAATTTCCTCGCTTGCAAATATGATGCGCACATCAATGCCAAGATGAGTCTGACGTAAATATGGCATTTATACTGGCTGACAAAGAACCGTCGACTACTCCAGGTGTGTTCCTCCATCACCGCTGTCAAATATTTGTTCGGTACTTCTACAAGTGGCACGACCGCACTACTTCTGTGCTTGAAGACGGAAAAGAGATTAAATAGTACATTGACGCTCGCTATGTCTCTGCCCCAGAAGGCCGCTGACGATTTATGGGCTTAAGATACACAATCACTGGCCGTCGGTGCAGCGTTTGCAGGTCCACCTGCCTGACCAGCAGCAAATCGTGTTCAACACTGATGGGAGCCTTGCCGATGGGGTAAAGGCTGACCGGGAACCTAACAAAACTCTCACGAAGTGGTTCAACGCCAATCGCGCGAGTTAGGTTTCTTGCAACACAACCTATCTGGACTTCCCGTCGTTTTTTGTGTGGAATGACAGCCTCAAACAACGGAAGATCCGAAAAGGAGGAAGGTGCATCGCCCGACTCTACTTTGTGAGCCCCAACGCTGAAGAAAGATAATTTCTGCGCACTTTGCTGGCAACCCTCAAAGGGGTGACATCATTTGCCGAATTGCGGACACATGATGGCGCGGTGCACGAAACATTCAAGGCGGCATGCGTGGCCCTCGGATTATAAGAGAATGACGAAGAGTGGCGGCAATGCCTTCGTGAAGCCTCCGCAATGCAGATCAGGCACATCTACGATCTTTGTTCGTCACCATTCTCATCCATGGGCCACCCTCAGAGCCATTACAGTTGTGGGTCGAGTTCGCAACGGACCTGTCAGACGACTGCGTACACCATCTGCGCCAACAGGAAAATACAGAGCCGTCAGAGGATCAGATCAAAAGTCTTGTGCTGAAGTATATTGCGCAGCTCCTTCTTTCTTTTGAGAAGACGTTGGCAGACTTCAACCTCGTGGAGCCTGTGTTGCGAAGGATGAGCTCCAAAGAAACCGCTTCATAGCGGAGCAGCTTGTGTTTGATGCCAACGAATTGATTCAACAGAGCGAGAAGGAGGTACACATGTTGAGCGCAGAGCAGCTCACTGTATACCGCGAGGTGATGGAGCTGGACGGTCGCATCATCTTCATTAACAGACCAGGCGGGACGGGGAAAACTTCTTGAGAACCTCATACTCTAGTTAATGCGAGGCCAGGGAAAGATTGCGCTTGCGTTCTCATTGTCCGGTATTGCAGCATTACTTCTGAATGGGGGCCGCACAGCCCATTCAAGGTTCAAGACTCTGATTGACTTGAAGTCCTCGGCAGTGTGTTCAATCATCAAGCAAAGCGACCTTGCTGATATGGTTTGCCGGACAGCGCTGATTCTGTGGGATGAATCCCCTATGATGTGTAAGTTCGCTCTCGAGGCCGTTAACTGCACACTCCGTGACATCATGGATCAATCCGAGACTCCTTTTGGCGGAATCACGGTTGTGTTATCGGGAGACTTTTGCTAGGTTCTCCCTGTTGGCCCAAAGGTCCTGAGACATTATATTGTTGCGGCATCTATCGAGGAGTCCTACTTGTGGATGTGCGTTCACGTGTAACGATTACGACAAAACATTCGTACTATGAACACCCAGCCAATTGCGGACCTTGGGAACCGCACCTTTGCTTGCGAATTGGATGCTTGCACTTGGAGATGACCGGATGGAAAAAATCTACGCAGATCGGAGTTGTTGTCCGGGTTTGATGGTGATCCATGACCAGACATTGAACCGAATGGTTAACACGATTTATGATGGCATTGCCGATGCCGCAAGGAACGAGCGTCCCTAGTTTGGCCACCGTGTAATCTTTGTCGCCCGCAAAGACAATGTGGCCGAGAACAACACAGCCGTCCTGACCATGGCTCCGGGGAGAGAACATGTATTTCTCAGCGCAGACAAAACTGACGATGAGGAGGGTGCAAACGCTATACTGAATGAGTTCTTGAACCGGTGTGACGTGAATGGATGGACACCGCATCGATTGGCACTGAAGCTAGGATCTCCAATCATGCTCCTGAGGAATCTTGATGCATCCAAAGGGCTTTGAAACGAGACGAGCCTTGTTGTCCGTCGGTGTTCAGCACGTGTAGTTGAGTCATAAGTCTTGAAGGTTATACATTCCATTAACAACCGAGCAATCAGACTTGCCTTACACGGTCCATCGGAAGCGGTTTCCTGTTCGCTTGGCTTATGCGATAACGATAAACCAGTCACAGGGACAGACTCTTCACAAGGTTGAAATATGTCTCATAAAAGGACGTGCTGTCGCATGGACAGTTTTACGTCGCCTTTTCACAGTTGAAAGTACCGGAGAATATGTCCGTCCTTTTGGAAGCTGAGTCTGCAGAACTAAGTCTAATGCGCAACGTCGTTTATGAAGAAGCAATACAATGAATGAGGTTGAAGAATCTCGAAATGATACGATCAAAGTCCGAGATCGTACTCGCAGTTGTTGACAGCAAAAAAGTCTTTTCTTTTTTTGTTTCACAGTATATCTAGATATACAATAGTTTTAATGAAATTTGAATGAAATAGTTCGTCGGAACGACGGGTACCATCACCTAATCTATATAAAAACTCAATTCATGTCGTGCTTAGGATCCCGTACATAATCGAATATCTCGAACCATTTATACAACAGAATTATGGACCCGATCCCGTACCTAATCGAATTCGAACTATACTATCAATCGGACATAGTTGGAGTGGATTTTGCCATCTGTTATTGCAAATATTACAAATAGCGCTTATAGAATTGATCATCTGTTAGTACGTCTTTTAGCGAGTATAGCAATTTAGCCAACTCTGCCTGGTCCCGCATTATCTCCCCCCAGTGCCACCACAAGCAGCGAGTCCGCGTTCACGTCTAATCTGACTAGCTCGGGGGCGACGTGCTTGAGAACGAGCTCTTGAGACGCCAGAACAACAAGAACAATTCCCATCCCCCCTTCAATGCCATCGAAAGAAGACAGTCCGCGTTCACGGCGAAACAGACCGACTCCGGAGCGACGTTCACAACAACGTGCTTTTGAGACTCCAGAACAACGAGAACAATTCCCAAGCCCCCTTCAATGCCACCGCAAGCAGAGTGTGGTGAAGTGGCATTTCAATTATGAAAAACAGATGTGGGTCAGTTGTTGAAAGGGTATAAGATGTTCCAGCCGGTTAAGAATTAACTATCGAGTATTGAAGTCAGCACTGAAGTAAACCAAGTAGTAGGTGAAAAAGTGTTCAAAGTGGATATAGGATTTAGTAATAATTAATAGATTTTAATTTAACCCCTTTGAGAACAGTCGTCCGCAGCCTCACAAAAAACCTTACCAAACAGTCCTATATTAAAACCAAGTCTAATACAGGAATCCGTTAATTGAGCAACCAAGTGAGAGGGGAAACAGTCATCTGGGACTAATGGAGTTGGGAGCAGCCTGAGATACTTCGGGAAGTATGCTGTAAAGTGTTCAATGACGGTTCGGACGTTAGTACTAAGAACCTGGGAAGTTTAAGCAAGATGGATAGTTTTATTGTCTTTTTGTATTGTAATTTGAGAAGAAACACTGGATTTTAAGTTCTTTCACGACAACTGGTGCCGCGACCCGGGAATAACGTCGACACTAAGTTCTAACACATAAAATGACTTTGGTATCAAAAGGGAAAGGCAAAGCGCTCCTTTTCACATTGGAGAGCTCCCAAGATGATAACAACCGAACATACACTTTCTCAGAGGCCTGTGCGAAAATGGTTCAGTACCAGCTGCAGGTTCTCAAGTAACCGGGTGATTCAGGTAGTTCGTCTTCACTATATAAAATACGTAAGGTAACAAAGGTGCGCCCAACTTTAGAATTAGAGAAGATCTCAGTTTGTTTGGAGATTTACAAGAGTCTGTTGAAGCGTTGGAAGTATTGTTTCCAAAGTGTGGATATGAGGCCGTCCGACGGGAAGAGTTTGATAGCGCATGGGATTTTAATCTGGACCGTACCGCAGATGACTTTGGATTAATGGTATCACTATTACTAGCAGAAAAACAGTGGGAAACGTCACTAATGGTGTATCAGGAATAGACAACCAGTATTAATCCCACTTATTATATAGTACCAGATACCACGCATACGCCGGTTAAATAGTCGAAGCCACCGGGTATGCTAGAGCTCTGTGAAAAAGACGAGTTGGTGTAAACCCAGAGTTACGGCCAAAGAAAGTTCCCAAGACAAGAAAAAAAGCTGGAGTTTTTCCTAGACGAAGATGAGGTTATGTCTTCGCCACAACTGGTTGCGCCTAAGCAAGATCCAGTAGTGGTTAACTTGGTTAAAATGATGTCTGGAGGAGTTGTCCAAGATGACAGCATTTGTTTCAGCTACTCGCACACCCTAACACTATGAGATGGGTGACTAGTGTACCATATCACACACCGGCCACTCAACCACAGTCACGTTACAATACACAAGGGTATGGTATGTCCGGTGGAAATACAAACGCGTGGGCGTCCTCAACCAGTTACCGCCATCATCCACAATACGGAAATAAAGTCATTTGATGGAAATAGGCAATATGCTGGAAGCGCACGGGCATGGGTCACCCGATTTTCGCATGCGGCAACCAACATTTTAAGTTGGGATGAGAATCAACGTTTCGTCGATAGTTTGACGAGTAGAGCTTCATGGTGGTATGAACAACTAGAGGATGCTGTAAATATGATTGGAATTCGGTGATAAACCCTTTCCGGAGAAAATTTTGCGTAAATAAAGTGTTGCCCCGAGTTATGTACCCCAACTTGACACAAAAGCAAGATGAATCGGTAACTACCTATTTGTATCGACTAAATACAGAATAGCTACGAGCGGGAATGGATTTTAGCGATGTATATAACACTTCACCGCTGGAAGAACATATTCAGCAGTTTTTCGACAAAATTCATGATCGCGTCATACAGATGCAGTATCAGCATATGACGTTCTCGAGTGTTGAAGAGTTGGAGAGGGTGTTGACTAAGCATTAGACGCGCCTTACGAGACCTGGGAAGAAAACAGTTACACGGAAGAGCGCTGAGGTGATGTACGAAGACCCACAACCCAGCGTACATATGATGGGCGGGGAAGTACATGCCATGCAGCGGATGCGACCTACGTATGATAATAGAAGTGCGCGGCATAATACGAACCCCAATACAGATGGTGGTGTAGTTTGTGAACATTACAATCGAAAGGGTCACGAAAAGAACAGGTGCTGGAAATTACTGAAATGTGAACACTGTGATACCCTTGGGTATGATGTTAAATTTTGCTGGAAATTTATTGAAGAAATGGCTGAAATGCGCAGTAAGTTGAAGGGGGAGCTGACTAAAGCCCAGGTGGCGGAGCAGTTAAATGCGTGCGTTGCAACTACTGTTAAAGAGAAAGGGGAGGGCATTGTCGAGTAATGTGGAAACGGCACCGCTGTCACCCTGCATCAATGAAATCAATAAAAATACTACATGTTGTGTGAATGGATCACTCGATCTGGACGAGGATCAAGAAAATAAAAAACTAAAGGAAGAACAAGTTTTTGATGAAGATAGCAAACAAGATAAATTAACAATTGATGGAGCAACGGAAACATCGACATATAACACACTGGTGGATAAAAGAATGGGAGAGCGAGAAGGATGGCAGCAGTTGACTGAAGTAAAACAGTCTTTAACTCAAGTTAATGTGAATGGAGTAATTGATGCTTTTTGGAGTTGGCATTAATGCTAGACTCTTGTGCGAATATATCAGGTTTGCATACCAATGCGGCGAGGAAATTACAAATAGCAGTTCGAATGTTCAATACTCCAACTAGCTTTTGTGGTATAACGGACAGTACCATTGGCGTAATAGGTGTAGCCGCTGCCACGATTCGAGAGGCCATCAGTGATATTCAACTGTGATATGTGGGTTGCCAATATTGATTTACATGCATTAGCGATACTTGGCACATATTTATTGGTAAAAGCAGGGGTAATTCTGAATATGAAGGATCAAAGTTGTCAGATTCCCATGGAAAAACCATTACCCTTGATGACAACAGAAGACCTAATCTTTGAGGACTATTTACAAGTGAAGGAACAAGTGATGGGGAGTACTGGTATGCCGATTAACTGGATTAACGTACAAGCAGTATGGATGGTTGGAGATTACCTCCCCCCTCTGTTTACGTGATGGATACCATATACCCGATGGAGGTAGATCAAACGAAATTGGAAAGAGAGGTCTACCTGCATGAAGGAATTGAGATGTCAGCAGAAGCCATGGAAGATGAGCTAGTGCTTATTTCTGAAGTGGAAAAGGTTCAACAAAACCACCTGATATGGATACTGCGGATATAGGAGAGCCAGGGGTTACCACCAAGGAACAGGAAGACAGTCTACGTGCACTATTGTATGAGTATGCCGATGTTTCATAAGCTCTGGTAATGCGTTACCACCACCAGCTAAAGGCGTAGTTTGCGATGGGGATGTTGCGGATAACTCACCTATAGCATAGAGAGCGCGTAAAGTACCACCTACACTTCTACCAATGTTATACGAGTTAATACGAGGTTTATTACAAGCAGGACTAATTCATTACTCGGAATCCGCTTGGGCATTACCCATGGTCATAGTGCTTAAAAAGAATAAAACGGAGATAAGGATGTGCATTGATTATCGCGCTGTAAACCAAAAGACGAGACTGATGGTGGACGCCATGCCTTTAATTAAAAACTTGTTAGAAAACTTCGCGAGAGTGAAGTGGATATGCTCAATGGATAATGCGAGCGGATATTGGGCTATACCTATGACAAAGAGGGCTCGATTGATTACGGCTTTATTTTTCTATAGGAAACTTTTGAATGGTTTCGATTGCCACAAGTTCTAAAAATGCACCTCAAATATACCAGCGTATAGTAGATAAATCTTTGCGGACGATGGTACGGCGACGACAGCAGATGGGAGTGAAGTGCAAAGTGATGAACAACAAGCAAGTCATGGATGCTGATAGTGAGGAGGCATGTGCTTTGGATGTATCCATCACTCATGTTGCATTTCATAACGGACAAGTGGTGACGAATGCCGAGCACCCTATCATTGGTAGGCGGTCATATATTGACGATATAAATTTTGTCTCTAACAGCTGGGACACTGTGTGTTTTATGCTTAGGAATATTCTGGAATCATTTAAGTACTCGAGAATTACTATAAGCTTGTCAAGGAGTGCTTTTGGTAAGACAGCATGGAGTTTCTAAGGCATCGCATATATGAAGAGGGAATCAAGGCTTCCCCACGAATTTTAGAATCTATCGTGAAGATTGCGTTTCCACGGACGTTAAAAGTGGTTCATATATTCACCGGTAGTTTGATATACTATCTAAGGTATATTGGCAAATTCGCGACATTAGAGGCATTTGTACGAGTTAACGGAGCTACAGCTGAGAGACGGTACCCGATTGGTGCATGCTGAGAAGTCGTTTTCGTTGCTGAAAGATCGGCTTCTAAACGCACCATTATTACGACACATCATGTGATCGAAGCCATTGAGTGCAATCTTATATACAAATCCATGGCATTTTGAGCAACAGTGTGTCAAGATTACGATGGCGTATTACATCCAGTACGTTACGTCAGTAAGGGTTTAAAGAAGCCGAGACGAGGTAAACAGGGGAGGAACAAGAAGTGCTGGAGATACACAAGACATTACATGATGCTAATCATATTTTGTTCGGGCAACACATAACGGTTTATTCACGATACTCTACGATGCGATGGTTATTTACTTCAAATTCTTAACTGGAAGAGGAATTCAGTGAGCGACAATGTTGTCCCCATGTCTTTAGAAATTATACGAATAGATCATAAGGCTGTGGTCTTACCCGCGTTATTAGCAACGTCCATAGTGCCTGTGGAGAAGACGAATGAAGTATTAGGAGATATCGCTCCACTGAAAACATTGAAGGATTTGCCGATCATTAAACCAATTCCTAGTCTGCACCATCATAGCACTGGATATGTTTTGTCATTTTATGGTGCAGTGCGGATAAAGGACGAGCCGAAAGGTACTTTTGATATGATCATGTGGGAATTACCGACATGGGTGGTGATAGCGGCAGAATATGGAATTCAAGATAATCCCACCGTGAATGAAAGCGAATATCATAGATTAATCGGTTCACTACAACTCGCGCAAGCATACAACGTGAACAAGGTAATAGTGTGTGGGGACTCTATATTGGTAGTGGGGAAGTTGGAGATTTACGCTGCAATCACGCATCACTATTAGTCTGGTTAGGAAGGGTGCGCTCACTGGTAAAGATGTTTGAAGAGGTTAGTATGGGGCATGTGGCGCGTAAGGACAACCAAGGGGCAGACTTCGTGACACAATGTGCCATGAAGTAACAACGGGTAGACATGATCATATGTGCTCAAAGAAAAGCAGATCTGCAAATGTTGAATCGTTTACCGGAGTTGCTATATGCCACTGCAGATGAATTAAGAGGTAAATTTGGTTAGAAAGCAGTGTGATAAATGAATCCCTATGTTTGACTACGGCTATAAAAGGGATAAGAATGAATATACCCCTGAGATGCCCGGGAAAGTAAACTGTGAGTATGGTGGTAATCCAAGTGATGAGACTCAAGTTGTCACGAACACAAGAGATGTCTGGGATAATGATGAATATCCGTCGCCGCAAGTATTTGTAATCAATCAGAGCGTGCGAAAACTGAATAACGGACAGCATCGGTGCAGGAGAAGCGTGAACATTGAACAAGGGGCGAACATAGATGATAATTCGTACTCTGTGGAAGGTAATATTGTTGGATCTGAAGAAAGTCGGAACCGGGCAGAGGAGGATCCATACAAAAATGCGCAAATCATATGAGTTGAGCGAATGGTGACAGCCCAGAACAATGACGAGTGGTGTAGCAAGGTTATAGAGTATCTACAAGGAGACGATGACAAGATAAATTCTGCAATAGAATGGAAAAGGATAGATCGACATGCAATCACTTATGTAGTGGACATTAAAAGTGTTTTGTATTACGTCTCAAATGCTCGAGATAAAACAAGAGAACATGTGTGGAGACTGGTGGTACCAACCATATTGAAGGAGGATGTTCTACATGCTTATCATGTGGAAATAGGTAGTGGGGCGCATCAAGGAGTTGGAAAGGTTTACGCCCGAAGATCCAAATATTATTGGAGAGGGATGTATTACCATATTGAAAACTATGTTGCAGCTTGTGAGGATTGTGCCACCGCGAAAGGAAAGCCAAGATACCAGCGGCGCACTAGCGGATATGTTGTGGCGTAAAGACCGTTTCAAATCTTTGCTATAGACTTTGGATTGCCCCTACAGCAGACCAAAATGGGACATGAGGCATTATTTTGCTTTATATGTCTGTTTTGTGGATATGTAATCCTGATTCCAATGTGCAACACTACAGCACAAGATGTGGCAGAAGCTTATATGGTGGGAGTTTACAAGAGGTTTGGAGAACAAAAAATAGTGAGACATGATAGAGACCAGGGGTGCGGTATCGATTTTAAGGTTCGGTATGGTATTTCTAGGTGGATACCGAAAATAGATGGAAGGGGTATGGTATTAGGTATATGATACCGATTTTCAAATCAACCGTATCGGTATGCGGGTATTGCTACCGACTTTTGCCTCAAGGGTACCCCAGTACTGGTACCATTACCGATTTTAGGCCACACGGTATGATACGACCGGTATGATACCGAGACAACGGGAGAGCGGTACCTAATACCGGTAACAATACCGACTTTTGGCAGCAGCGGTATTTAATACCGATATCAATACCGACTTTGCCAAGTAGCGGTATCCAATACCAGCACCGATACCGACTTTGGGCAAAAGCGGTATCTGATACCGGTACCAACACCGAGTTTAGAGTACAGCTATTAGAGTACGTGAGAGGTAGTTATTATAGAGATCTGTGAGAGGTACAGTACAATAGCACTTGTGGAAACATCAGGCAAACTGCCGTAGCAGCATGCAAAAGGAGAGATGTGGCAGCAAAAAGCCGTGGTATAATGCTTGCAGCATCGGTATTGGAAGAAGGTGCTAAAGCTTGAGTCTCTATTAACAGAGTAGATATATAACGTGGTACTCGTGATAGGTGAGGGTGGGCACTGGACACCAATGTGGTGGAGCGGACCCAAGAATTTTGGTCGTTTCCGGTCAGCAGGAGACCGATCGGCTTATCGGCGATCGGATTGGTGGAAATCCAGGAGGCTTTTAAGCCGGTCATGTGCAAGGAGTGTCAAGAACATGGATTTGGGTAAGTCACATGAGATTGCGTGTACTACATATTTTCATGTTTGGTAAATATTGGGGACTATAGGGGGTAGGTAGTTTTTAGTTTGGGTTTTGCCGAGTTTGGGTTTTGATTCGTAAAGGTTTTGGCTTTAGCTTCGTCTAAGAAACCGTTGGACCACTAACTCAACCGGGGTCGTTTCGCCTTGCACATCAGTCACCTCTGCACGCCGCAGAGTGTTTTGGGAGCGGAGGGTCGAGTAATCCCCTCCAGCTCATTATACACGGCCGGTACGCATCATAGACGCATTTGGCCCGCCGGAAGTCCCTCGACGGGAGTGCACTTTGGTCGACCTCTCAAGTTTAAGTTGCGCACGTTTGGAACGTGCTATTACGTCTATTAGATTATTTCGTGGAGATATCGTTCGTGGAGTGTGTCACGTTCTCATTTGGATCTTCCTATTGGACTATTGGACCCTATTGGATTACTGGAGTTTATCTCCCATATTGGTCAGGCTTTACGATCGGATCAGCGATCTGCCCTCTGGAGTATACTCATTTCAAGTATAACTGGTCTACCCGTACCCAGGGTGAAGAGTTCCGCCCAGGGTACATTTCCCAGCACGGTCTACCACATTTAGACCACAAGTCAATTACTAGCGCCGATCCACCGAGTGTGTTACCAGCCCAATCCATCGGGTACACAAGGTGAGATGCAGAACAAATCGTACCAGGCGTCCTGTGTTGATGATCGGTCGTCTGCCAGCAGCGGACGATCCGATCGGATCGAAGGCGAAGGTTCGCGGGGTACCCCCCCCCCCGAAAGTTGGAAGGCCGGGCACGATGGTGGTCAGGTTCTCGACACTACGGTGTTCGATTTTGAACTTGACTCCACCACACCAACAACATTGGAGGAGGAGTTAGAAGGACTATTGTAGCATTACTCTGCGTCCTTATACGTAACAGTATACTATCAACCACTACTTGAGATGCTCGCAATATATATTAGAGTTTAGGTAGCTTCTTCTGTTGTTGTCAATCAGCTGGAGGCTACTAGTGGGGCCACGTCATACCACTCTCTAACAAGACCGAAAAATGATACCGACTTTGTGTATCGTGGTATGGTATACCGACAATTGATACCAAGTTTGTCTTTAGCGGTAGGGTATCCACACAAATGATACCGACTTTATGTAGAGAGGTAGGGTATACCCGCAATTGAAACCGACTTTGTGTGGCAGGGTAGGGTTTCATACCGATTTTACGTGGGACGGTATGGTATACCCTGGCTCAGTACCAACTTTAGTAAGGCCGATATCGGTATCAGTATAGTAAAATACCGGTAAACAATACCGGTATATACTGGTATTGTGTTAATACCGGTATCAATACCGCACACCCCTGATAGAGACTCAAGTTTTATGAGTTCGGTTTTCAGGAGATTTAATCGAATGCTAAAGCAGAAGCAAAGGCCTAGGTTAGCATATCGACCGTATGCCAACGGTAAACAAGTACGATCGGTTCAGACAGTTATCAAGGCAATAAAGTGTTACATAACGGATCCTGAGCAGAGGGATTGGAATGAATATGTGGCTCCGTTACAGTTTGCATTGAATACTTCAGTGAATCTTCAACATCATCAAAATCGTTCTATGGTGTGATGAAGTAGCCTTTTTGTAGCCTTTTGGTCTTGATTATGGAGGACATTGATGCGAAGATGTCCAGTCAATTAGAGTTGGTTATGGTTAGCCGTCTCATGCCAGTCATCCCCGGCAGGCCACTTCACGCCGGCCGCCTCACGCCTGATTTTATAGGGTTTAAGTATGGATGGAGTGATATTAGAGTTCCGGGCGACGATTTTCAGCCAATCAGATGTGGCTATGGACGGCCACCTCACGACGGCCACCTCACGATTGATCGGATTCTGGAGGTTTAAGTATGGATGGTGTGATATTGGGAACAATTTTTAGCCAACCAAATGTGGCTATGGACGGCCACCTCACGACGGCCACCTCACGGCGGCCACCTCACCAGTGATCGGATTCTGCAGGTTTAAGTATGAATGGTGTGATATTGGAGTCAGCACTTAACATAACCAAGAAGTAGTAGGTAAAAGAAGTGTTTGACTCAGATATAGTAATTGATAATACTTAATAGATTCGAATTTACTCTGAACCTCAACGATCTCTGGCGGCCTCCTAGCAAAGCTTCTTCACTGTTCTCATACAAATACCAAGTCTAATACACAGAAGTCGTTGAGTGAACACTAAGCAAGGTAATCAGCAGCTTTCTGGATCTTACTTAAGTTGGGACAGTTCGTAACTCTCTGAGAAGTGTGCGCTGAGTGTGTTTGGTTAACTTGTGGTTCGGGTGGTAGTATTAAGGACCCGGAAAGTTAAACAAGATGGACTGAATTATTTATTACCTTCTTGTGTTGTTAATTGAGTGGAAACACTAAAACTTTCATCTCCTTCACGACAACTGGTGCCGCGACCCGGGACTAGCGTCGACTTTAAGTTTAAACTTACACAATGGCGTTGGTATCAAAAGGGAATGGTCAAGATCTCTATTTTACATTAGAGTACTCCCAAGATGATGCCAAGAGGACATTTTCAGAGGCCTGTGCAGAGATAGCGCAGTACCAACACAAGTGCTTAAATTACCGGGTGATTCAAGTAGTTGGTTCTCACTATTTGAGATACGCAAGATAAAGCAGGCTGCACCCAACTTTAGAGTGAGAGAAGATCTTAGTACATTTGGAGATTTACAAGCATCTGTGGTGGTCGTGGAGGAGATGTTCTTAAAATTGGGGTATGAAGTCATTAGACGTGACGAGTTTGAAAGTGCGTGTGATTATGATTTGTAACGTACCGCAAGAGATATCGGACTGATGGTATCCTTTCTATTAGCAGAAAATCAGTGGGAGGCATCATTAATGATAATCGGGAAGAAACTCCCAATATTACTCCCACTTACTACATAATAGCAGATACCGCACATACATTGGTGAAGGAGTCTAAGATATAGGGTATGTTGGAGCTCTTTGATAGAGATGAGTTTGAAGAAGTGCCACCATTGCGGCCCAGAAGTATTACCAAGACAAAAAAGAAATTGGATTTTTCACCAGATGAAGATGAAAATTATGTTTACGCCAAAACCAGCCGCGCCTAGACAAGATCCAAGGGTAGCTGCGCCTAAACAAGATCCAGTGGTGGTTAACTTGGTGAAGATGATGCAAGATGGGCATTTGAGTTTGAAGGAGTTAACCAAAATCACGACAACCTTGTCAGCTAGTAGCGCATCAATACAACGAGAGGAGCGACTGGTGCATCATATCATACACCGGCTATCCAGCCACGGACACATCATGGTACTTCGGGATATGGTATGCCTGGTGGAAGCGCAAACGCATGGGCACCCTCACCTCAACTAGTCACAGCCATCATTCAGAACACAGAAATTAAAAACTTTTGACGGGAATAGTCAGGATGCTGGAAGTGCAAAAGGAAGTGCTCGGGCATGGGTTGCTCGGTTCTCACATGTAGCAAATATCTCACATTGGGATGATAGTCAACTCTTGGGAACTTTTGTTGATAGTTTGACAAGCACAGCATCATGGTGGTATGAACAACTGGAAGATTCTGTAAAGAATATGACTGGGGTACGGTGATCACTATTTTCCAGAAGAAGTTTTGTGTGGATAAATTGTCCCTCGAGTTATTATTCAAAATTGACGCAGAAACATGACGAGCTGGCTACCACATATCTATATCGATTAAATGCAGCAGCGTTGCGAGCGGGAATTGGCTTATAAATGCGTTTAATTCTTCACTATTGGAAAAACATATTCAACAGTTCTTTGATACCATCCACGATTGTGCCATACAGATGCTGTGTAACGGGGTTACATTTAGTTACGTTGGTGTAAGTAAATACACAACGGATAAGGTCAAGTATTGACCAGTCCGAAAGTTTCGGACTTATTGGTTGTTTTAGCCGATCAGGGCGGGAGCCCTTGGTGAAGGCGTGGTAGCCTGCCACGTGTTGGTACACAGGTGGTGTACGTTACATTTTGTCTAGGTACGAATTAAGTAAGTTCTACCTAGTATTACATATAGTTTACATTAGTTTATTAATTTAGGCTAATTACATATTAAATATAAATCAGTTTCCATTTTACACTAGCCAGCAAGACGTTCGACCGGGAAAGGTCGAGCGTGCTGTGAGTGTTGTAGTAGGGGAGTGACTCCCCTAGCTAGTTCCTACTTGGGGAAGCGTAAAGCTAAAGCGTTAGCGTACGCTAATAGGAAACTGGGAAAATATTGGCCCCGATCGAGAGAGTAATCTCACGCTAAGCCCTTTTATTATGGCGTATCGGCTAAGTAGCGGCGTATCGCCGCTTAAGGAAAGTCATCCTCTGTGTGCTAGCCGCACCGTGCGTGTACGCATATACTACATCTGGTAACACTTGTAGTCAATCTAACACCTGTGTTGGTATACGGCATCCTCTGCAAAGGATGAATCAGGACGATTGGGGTAAGCTAACCCCCGTCCAACAATAAGCCTTAAGAGGCTGGTACCCATATTGGGTGAGGATGGCATGCGCCTCCTAGTGGAGCAGTCTTAATACCGTGCGTGAGAGGGTTAACGCCCTCATCGCCCATGAGATCGGGGAGTCCGACATGAAATTGATTTGGTTCCTGGAACCAAATACTGCGTCACTAGGCAGAGGCCTCTCCTCAAGGAGCAATGCGACGTCATAGACGGATTCTTCAAGGGTAAAGAAGAGGCAGGGATGGTACGGGAGAGCAATTCTCCCCACTAAAATGTGTATGCTTGAAATCTAAGATAAAGTTTCTGGAATTTTGCTGCGTGTAGAATAGAGGCAGGAGAGATGAGGCGAACTTTCGTGGAAGTAACTCCACGTCTACGGGGGTGCGCCCTCCGTTATCATTTAAGATAAAGGAATTCACCGGTGAAAAAGGTGATAACCTTTATGTGTGGCTTCGCGAGGTCGAAACTGCCTTCGCCACAGCGAATGTGATCGAGGATCACTTGCAAGTGGGACTTGAACTAACCCATTTTACGGGAAAAAACCGTACATGGTCGTTTACGTGTCCGGATTCGGTCACGAACGTGTTCCCGACCTGGGAAGTCCTTAATCGAAAGCTTATGGACATGTACGCTACTCCTGATCTGGTTTTCCAGAATCAGCTTGCGTTTTTGAGGTGCCGTCAGGGACTTGGAGACATACATCCAAGAACTGAAGACCCTGTTGGCAGGGTTGTACGCGAAAGCGTATTCGTACGATGTGTCCGTTTCCGTGTTCATGGGAGGCCTGAAAGAAGGGCCAGCACGATCGGAGCTCTTCCGATGCCGACCCCAATCCTTGGGGGAGGCGTTCAAGATGGCGTTTAACGCCGAAAGGAACTTTCGTTCCTCGAAGGTGGGTCCTGAACCCATGGACCTTATTAAGGTCGAAGCGGAAGAGAAACCTTCCGGTAGGAGTCACTCTGACTCCTTTTCGCAGGGCATCGAAGCGGAGTTCCTTGAATGTTGCAGCAGCATGGACCGCTAAGATTGTTCCAGTGTGGAAGTGCGGATCATCTGCGGAACAGATTTCCGCGAAATCCCCAGCGAGACAATCGCTATAAGAGGCCAAGGGTTGGGAAAAAGCACTTCCCCAAGCCGTCGGAAACGACGGCTCCCAGTAGGTGCGGGGCGCCCTTCTGGGGGATCATCAGTGCTGTTAAGTCCCAGGGTAGGGGACGACAGCACAAAGCCCCGAGGGAAACGGTGCTTTCTATCACCGAGTTGGTGTACCATCCAGGTTTGCTGGTCGTCCTTGCGGACGTGAAAGGCTTTGATAAGCCTTGGAGAGTCTTGATAGACTCTGGAGCGTCTGACAATTATGTCAGACGGGCTTCTTTTGTGAAGTCGGCTGTATGCCGAGGCCCTAGAGGCACGTTCTCGTGACGATGTCACGGTCCGTCTTGCGACGGGCGTACAGGTTTCTGTACCCAAGGTCTCGATTGACCTTAAGCTGAAGTTTACAGACTTCGACAGATTAGAACGTTGCCTAGTCCTGGATTTGGACTCGAGGTATGACCTCATTCTGGGCATGAAGTGGCTGGAACGCCACGAGCCATGGATAGACTGGAAGTCTAAGTCCATTGGCTCAACGTACCCGCGGTCGGGTGAAGCATTGGCGAGTCATGAAACCACCTTTGCTCGATCGCAAAAGCGATTCTGGCGTGAGATGCCAGAGATTGGGATGTCTGAAATGATCATTCCCAATGGCGTTAAGGAAAAGTTCCTTAACGAGGGGGATTCGGCGGTTAATCCCCACGCCGTTAACGATGAGACTGGTGAGTTGCGAGTAGCAGAGGTGGATTCCTCTGAGGAGACTCCAGTGGTAGGGGTAGAGACCCCTGTGGTTAAGCGCGAGGCGCTTCCAGGCGAAGAGACCCGTAGTCCGTCTCTTTCGCATATCGGAAATGATTCTGACCACTCCGCTATAGGCTAGACTGGCAAATCGCCATTGACAGAGGGGGATTCCCCGAGGCGACTCCAGTGTTAGGGGTAGAGACCTCTGTGGTTAAGCGCGAGGCGCTTCCAAGCGAAGAGACCCGTAGTTCGTCTCTTTTGCACGTCGGAAATGATTCCGACCACTCCGCTATAGGCTAGACTGGCAAATCGCCATTGACAGAGGTGGATTACTCTGAGGCGACTCCAGTGTTAGGGGTAGAGACCCCTGTGGTTAAGCGCGAGGCGCTTCCAAGCGAAGAGACCCGAAGTTCGTCTCTTTCGCACGTCGGAATTGATTCCGACCACGCCGTTGTAGGTCAGACCGGCGAGTCACCGGTGGTAGAGGTAAAGACCGCTGCGGATAGGCGCGATGCGCTTCCAATAGATGGGGCAATTGACTCCCCCATCTGGATCCCGTGACGAGTCCCGAGGCCAGTAGTCATCAGTCCTATCGGATGCTGAATAGCGTGACAGGTGTTGTCACGGAAGGCGTAAGCCTGGAACGGTTGCCTGTGGTAGGCGAGCTGTTGTAGTTGAATGATTCCCTCCAACGAGTTTGAGACTGCTGTAAAAGCAGGTGAACTCGACGAGATCGTCGTGTTGCGTCCGGAAGGGGAGTTAAACTCCTCACCCACGATGACGAGTCAGTTTTGGTGCAAACCAAACAGAAATTGAATGCCTGAAGCGGTCACAAGATCTTTGCGGATCCTGAGGACCCTTACCATTCCTTATTTAACGAATTAGGAGATGTCATTAGTGACAACCCCGATGGGGTTACCACCGGATCGGGGAGTCCGACATGAAATTGACTTGGTTCCTGGAACCCAATACTACGTCACTAGGCAGTGGTCTCTCCCCAAAGATCAATGCGACGTCATCAACGCATTCATCAAGGGTAAGGAAGAGGAAAGGATGGTACGGGAGAGCAAGTATATCCTTTCATCTTCCACTTTTTGTGTTCATAAACCGAACGTAAAGTGGCGCATTGTGCATGCGTAGAATAAGCTGAATGCAGCTACTGTACCCATGCAAACTCCGATTCCTCGGAAGGATGTCCTCCAGAACAATACGGCAGGTTGTACTGTTTACAGCTCCTTAGACCTGGTGGACGGGTATTATCACGTGCTAATGCGAGCACCCGATATTCCGCTTACAGTGGTCAGCACGCCTAGTTGCATGCTGTGGGAGTGGCTTGTTATGCCACAGGTGCTTTCAAATGCACCAGCGACTTTTAATCGCTTGGTGACACAACTCTTCCGCCCTCATAAAAGTACGCTCAGACGTACTTCGACGATATATTCGTTCATTATCGCGCGGAAGGCGACTCGTCTGATGTTCAGACGCACCTAATACATCTTTGAGCGGTGCTAGAATGTATGCGGGAGCATAAGTTATATGCAAACGCATTCAAATGTAACTTTGGTTCTGAGGAAATTCCTTTCCTCGGATGCTTCATCGGTAATGATGGAGTGCGGCCGGATCCCGCGAAGGTGAAAGCCATTGTGGAGTGGCCTTCACCCGTAAATCTTAGAGATTTATGGAAGTGGCTTGGATTAGCCAATTATCTCCACAAATA
The DNA here is from genome assembly GCA_026184515.1 of Peronosclerospora sorghi. Classification (NCBI taxonomy): domain Eukaryota; phylum Oomycota; class Peronosporomycetes; order Peronosporales; family Peronosporaceae; genus Peronosclerospora; species Peronosclerospora sorghi. The sequence goes on from CM047592.1 coordinate 9,506,237, forward strand.
CAGCAGGAACTACGCTGAGATGGCGAAGCCATTGACCGACCTTCTTAAGAAGGATGTTGATTGGTGTTGGAAACCAAACACCGAACCGCTTTTGAAGGTTAAGGGTAGCTTGTTGAAATCCTTCGTTCTTGCTCTCCCAGACTCTGGGAAACCATTTAGCGTCGTCTGCGACGCCTCCGATTTCGCAATCGGATGTGCTTTGTTACAATCAGACGATGCGGGATGGGAACGCATGATTGCGTTTTAGTCGAAGCAGCTAAAGCTGCGGAACGGAACTATACCGTTCATGATTAGGAGATACTTGCTATGAAGTATGCCCTTGTCAAATTTAGGGTTCACCGACTCGGCTCAAAGCCGTTCGTGGTTTATACTGACCACGCGTCCTTACGTACAGCGACGAAGTCGCCTCATCTCTCCCAACGGATGGTCCGTTGGCTCTCCTTCTTTGCGGAGTATAACTTTGAGGTTCATTATAAACCTGGAAAACAGAATGTGATTGCAGACGCGCTGTCTCGTCGTCCCAATTACGAGCTCGCTCACGCGACATTCATCACCTCGTCTGTGGTGGATCTCATACGTCAGGCGTATGGGAAAGACCCACAATGTACGGCGCTTATCAGCGCATTGGGTGACAAGGGACTTGGCTCGTCTGAGCCTACCCTGTCGAGTCGAGCTAGAGCTCAATTACACCGTTACAGTTACTGTGACGGTTTGCTATAATATAGCACGAGCGGGGAGGACACTCTGCAGGGGGTTGTTCCTCATGATGGGGAACTGAAGTATAGAGTCCTCTTTGAAGCACATGACCCCCTACCGGGGGTCATTTGGCTCGCGATAAGACCTACAGCGCTTTAAGCGCTTTGTATTGGTGGCCCAATATGTATAAGTGGGTCGGTGCGTATATTCGCACCTGTGAGACGTGTTAGAGGGTCAAACCCTCTGCAGATTCAGCGGCGCCTTTGGCGAGCTTACCCTTTCCTACGGAGTGTTGGGAATCCACTAGTATGGCTTTTATCTTTGGTTTTCCGAAGGATAAGGCCGGTAACACCGGAATTTTGGTCTATGTAGACCGTTTGAGCAAGATGGATCACCTGGCGGCGGTGCCAGAGTACATTGATGGACAAGGAACAGCGAAAGTGTCCCTAGACCGTGTCTTCGACAGCATGGTCTACCTGATTCCCTTATATCGGATAGGGATCCCCGTTTTACGGGACATTTTTGGGGGCGTTGTTTAAGGTGCTGGGCACCAAGCTCCTCATGTCCACTGCGGATTATCCGCAGACGGACGGAGAAACGGAACGCGTTAATCGCGTTGTGGAGGATATTCTCCGGAGTTTATGTCCGGATTCTCCAAAGAGTTGGAGTGAGATGCTTCCTATGGCCGAATTTGCTCTAAGCAATTCGGTTCATGCATATACGGGGTTTACCCCGTTTTACGTAAACGGATTAGTGAATCCGAGGGTTCCGTTGACGCCACGAGTGTTGTGGCCCAGGGCTTGAGGGGGGAGGATTTCCCGATGTCAGCCCTGTATCTGTGCGAAAGCACATCGATAAGTTTTTATCGACGCGCCTTAGTGTCTTACTACACGTTTGCGACTCCATGGAGGAAAGCCAAGACAAGCAAAATGAACAGGCAGACCGCAAGGGTCGACGTAACAAAAGGGCGTATAAAGTAGGAGAAAGTGTTTTATTGAACGCTAAAAACCTTCCTACACATGCAGTTTCTAACGTGTTACGGAACAAACTGCGCCCCAAGTTTGTGGGGCCTTTCAAAGTCCTAGCCCCAAAGAGATTGGCGTATACCTTGAATATTCCAAAGGCGATGCGTACGCATCCAACCTTCTATGTGGGTATGCTTAAGCCATACCAGAACCCGGAGGCGGGTCCCCTCGTGGAGGAGGTTGAACAGGCGGATAGCCGTAAGACACGGCAGGACGGAGTAAAAACTCCGACAGGGTCGAAATGCGACCACGAAGCTCCGCAACGGAAGACTTAGATCTCGCTCAAAACGGCGAAAGACGTCAAAAGCAGACTCGTGCGAGTCAATCTGCCTCTCGACGCGGTCAATTGCGTCCATGGCATCATGGAGACCATCCTCGACTTCCTGGATACGACGGCTGTGTCGATCACAGCGCTCGTGAATCTCACGTCGCAATCTCGCGACCACCTCCTCCAGTTCTCGATTCGGAGGGGGTTCCACATTACCATGTGGAGCGTCTGATGGCGCGACGCCATCATCGGGGTAAAATCCAGTATCTCTTGAAGTGGAAGGGTTATCCACACTCACAGAGTTCGTGGGAGTCCGAGACTCCCCTGCGGCAGGATTGCCGAGACGTCGTTGACGCTTTCGAGCGGGAGAATCCCGCTGCGAGTCGGCGACCAAAGGGGCGGGGGAAGCCCCTTCACTGCCTAGTAGTTGGGAGTTCGCCGGAGGCAGATGGGAACTTGCACTGCGCTCCGGCACCACAGTGAGGGAACGGGCGCTAGCATAGCGCGTGCAATAAGGGGAAGCTAATTGCCCCATCTCTTTGGATCTGGAAAACGCCAAGCGCAATGCCCTCTCTATCCGAACGTAACGTTCGGAATAGCTGTTGTACAGCTTTAAAAATTTAGGAAGACGTTTCTCTTCTTCCGCCCAAGCGCGGAACTTATCCTCTGCCTCTTCGGCATCCTCTCCTTGTAGGAGAACGCAGGAACCTCGAAGAGGTTCTCAACAAAGGCACCATAAGCCTGTTTCCCCAGGCGCTCTCGGTGCGAGGTGGCAGTGAACTGCTTCTGCGTGAGCGGTTTTTCCCGGAGTTGTTTCCTGCGTGTGATTTGACGCGGCTGGACAGCCGCAGGGCCTGGGGTATGGAAGGCTAACCCCTATTTACATCGTTCTTATCCCACTTTTGGAGGTCACGAGAACTGTAATGGGGTGCCATTACATAATTGATATTCAAGTTAGAATATCACAGTTAAATTTCAGACGCGTTGTCTGAAATTTAAATAAGAGATTATAAGTTATTATAATCTACGAAGGAAAAGTCGATTCGGTATAAATACCGAATTTCGCAGGTTAACTAATAGTACAGTTAGTTAAAGACTTGATATTATTATATTAATTAGGTAGTAACTATACTATTAGCCTCTCAACAACCCATTAAATAAACACTCTTAATTTTGCGTTCTAACCCATAAGTAAATATTTATATATTTACTTTTAGTATAGGATTAGTTGTTATCAACTAATCCTGTCCATATTGTATTGCGCGCTTCCTCGTACAACACAGTGTAATCCCGTAACAGGATCAGTCCTGTTACACCTGGTAGCACTTTGTGGTCCGTCTTAACGACCACAGTTCCGTTCTGCTAGTTAACTAGCGGAGCGAAGATTAAGAGCCGCTCGGCATTATGTCGCGAGACATGACGCCTGCCGAGCGAGAAAAAACGCTGGAAGAGGTGAATAAACACTTTCCTCACTTCTCGTCGCGTAGTAAAGACGCGACAGTGGAAATGGTTCGGTCTATGGGGACCGACATCATTACCTTCCTCAATAGTAAGTCCCCGGAGGAAGTGGTACAGGTGGTGAATCGCTTTAGGCGAAAACACCTAGAAAATCCAGCACGGCCCGCGAAAGAGTCAGCGCGTACCGCAACTGCACCTGCAACGCATATCGTTGAAGTGGTAAAGGCGCGAGTACCTCCCTTTACCGGCGATGGAGGCGATCCCCTTCGTAGATGGTTCGCAGAGGTGGAAGATGACATCTCTGCGCAAAATATTGTTGACGAGCGTAAACAGGCGTACTTTGCCACAACATGTCTGGGCGGCAGAGCCAGGTCATGGGCGATGAGTCGCAGAGCCACTGATGACTCTGCGTTCCTTACTTATAAGGAATTAAAAGCTGAGCTAAAGCTCAACTTTGAAGCTCCAGAAATGGAGCTAAGTAGTCGGAAGGAGTTCATGGAACTCCGTCAAGGTAAGATTGACCTTCAAGCTTACGCTCAGAAGACGCAATATTTGCTGTCAAATATTGTGTATGAGCCGGTGCCCCCTGCTATGCAGGTCACTGGCTTCATGAAGGGACTCAATGATGGTCCCGTCAAACAGAGTCTTTACCGGCACCCGCCAAAAACTCTAAGGGATGCCATTGATATGAGCATCCGTGAGGCGTTCAGCATGCGATCAGCGTCATCGAATGCTGGGTACAGCCGAAGGGCTCAACAGCCCTTCGCTTTTGACATGCCGCAACAGCATGTCAACAATCAGCAGTCGGGAAGACGAAGTTCACACTTCGTCTCAAGAAACATCCACCCGCGCCAGAGCATGGGCGGTGGAGGTCCAGAGCTGATGGGCCTATCGGTTGCGGTTGCTTCGAACACGAAGCAACCGAAATTTAAGTAGAATATTCGCTGCAATAGATGCACGAAAATGGGTCATTTCGCCCATGAGTGTATGGCACCGCGTCCGGTGCCACGCAGTCAGCGGACGGAACCGTCCGCTGCACGGCGACACCAAAAGGGACATAACCCTGTTGGTGCAAAAAACGTAAATCACCAGTAGGGGCGGGGCGCCCTACTGGGAATGTTATACCACATGCCGACATAGGGCATGTGAGGGTAATATCCCCAGACGGGACTATGTCCTGTCAAAAGGTGCAGGGTGATGATAAGCCTCTTATCACCCTGGAGGTTAAGCCGCACGGGAGCGATGTCCCCATGCGAGCTTTGTTTGACACAAGAGCGTCAAACAATTTCGTTAGAACTCAGAGTCTAACGCTGTTGAGCTTCGTGGAGGTAGAAACCCCACGAAGAATGTTGTCAGTACGGTTAGCAACAGGTGAAACCGTGACTATTCCAAAGCGTGTGATTAAAACACGCTTTGAGTTGAATGAACTGTCATTCGAGGATGAATTTATCGTCCTCGATTTAGATGACAAGTTCGGTGTGATACTTGGAATCCCATGGATGTCCAAGTTTAAACCTTCGATCGACTGGGTTAACCTATCGATCGACTGCGGCGGACCCACAGGATCTGATCACCCTGTATGTAATCCGGCTGTATCAGAAGATACAAACGCAGCGTCGGACAGTCTGGTGGATAGCGATGGCACCACCAGGTCTATTCCGACACGATAAGCGGAAGGTACCTCCGCTGGTGAGAGTCTAGAGGGACTACCACACGCAACAGAAGAGTCGTTGCGTGTTGGAGAGAAACATTCCACGGGTGATAAAGACCACCGAGAGAATGAAGTTATATCCACGGTGGGAAACACCCACCGTGAGAATGAAGTAATATCCACGGTGGGAAACACCCATCGTGAGAATGAAATAGTATCCACAGTGGGAAACACCCACTGTGCGACCGAAGGTTCCAACACGACGAAAGAATTCCGTGTTGATGAGAGTGAACTCACGATCGAGTGCAATCGTGAGCACAACTCCGTGGTGGCCAGTGCCTACCACGTTGCGTTAGCCATGCACACGGGTGATAAAGACCACCGTGTCGCAGAAAAGGCGGCCGATCAGACGAGCACATCTGACCGCCAAAATTCCATGGTAGGCAGTGGCCACCATGATGATGAGTATTCGCACACGGTGAATCGTAATCACCGTGTAGCATTCAATCAGACGAGTGCGTCTGATTGCATGGGCAGTTCCGTCGAGACGATCAACGTCTTGACGCAAACAGAGACCGGATTAGCTACCCAGTCTCTGTTGATGGAACACCATCCGAAAGAAGGTTCGGAGGTGATGGCTCTTCCAGCTTAGCGCTGGAAGAAGTTTATGAGAAACTTGCACAATGATCAGATCGAACAGATCTGTATTATCGTAGCAACAGATGATGTAGTGGATATTCGTGAACGAATATCCACATTAAAGTGGAAAACATTGGGAAAGAGGTTCCCAATGAACAAACCAAAGTTCAGCGCTTTGAAGCGCATAGCTGGGAGTCGCTTAAAGCGAACTCCCCATTTTATGAGGTACTTCGGGAATACGCTGACGTATTCCCAGAAGAAGTACCTAGCGATATCCCTAAGGATAAGGGAACTCGTCATGAAATTGACCTCGTGCCAGGCACGAAGTATTGTTTCACGCGGCAATGGCCGTTGCCGCGTGATCAAGTAAAAGCGATCGACGAGTTTTTCGAAGCTCGTCGTAAAGCAGGCCAAGTGCGGGAGTCTATCTCACCGCACTCCACCCCCACCTTTTGTGTGAAAAAGTCCACAGGCGGGTGGAGAATCGTTCACGCTTACAACAAGCTGAACGCAGCGACGGTACCGGCGCAGACGCCGATACCGCGGAAGGATGTCATCATAGATGGCATGTGCGGGAGCACCATCTTTAGTGCTCTCGATCTAAGAGATGGATTTTATCAAATCCTAATGCGTGAGAAGGATATCCCTCTCACGTCGGTAAGCACCCCAAGCGGCATGCTTTGGTAGTGGCTTGTTATGCCGCAGGGGTTTCGAAATGCCACTGCTACGTTTAACAGATGCGTAACGCATCTATTACGCCCGGTGCGAGAATTCGCACCGAGTTATTTCGATGACGTGTTCATCCATAGTAAGGGTGAACACGATAAAAGCGATGTAGATGTCCATAGGGAACATCTACGTCGAGTGTTAGAGCTTATGCGTAAGCATAAGCTCTATGCAAATCTAAAAAAGTGTACCTTTGGTGCACCTGAGATACCCGTTCTTGGATGCTTTGTGGGCAAGCACGGGGTGCGTCCTGATATAGAAAAGATCAGGGTGATCGTTGAATGGCCTATGCTAAACAACGTTAAGGAACTTCGAAAGTTCCTTGGGTTGGCAACATATTTGCACAAGTGTTCGTGCAACTATGCTGGGTTAATACGACCTCTTTCTCAATTGCTTAAGAAAGATGTTGAATGGCATTGGGATACCCAATGCCAAGATGCTTTTGATGCAGACAAGCAAAGCTTGACTGAAGCGCCTGTCTTGGCTATAGCCGATAACGAGCGTCCGTTCCACGTCGTTTTCGACGCGAGCGATTTCGCTGTCGGCTGTGCTTTAATGCAGCGTGATCACGATGATCGTGATCGCGTAATCGGCTATCAATCGCGTCAGTTGCGCCCAGCCAAGCACAACTATCCAGTGCATGACAAGGAACTCCTTGCCACGAAGTACGCACTGGCTAAGTTTCGGATCTATCTATTGGGAGATAGACCGTTTGTGGTTTACACGGACCATGCGTCGCTACGCACGGCCGTGAATTCACCACATATTTCTCAAAGAATAGCTCAATGGCTGTCATTCTTTGCTGAATACAACTTTATGGTTGAATACAACCCGAAAGTTGAACGTGATAGCGGATGCGCTATCACGAAGGCCCGATTACGAGACGAAACCGTCCGTAACCGAAGGTGCCAGTGCAAACGCGATCCGTTGCACTGCTTTGTCGTCGTCAATTATACGACAAGTACGCGAGGCGTACAAAACAGACGAGGAGACACGTCTGTTGATTGATTACTTAAGTAATCAATCAAGTGAGAAGCGCGACGAACTCCCAGAGATCCTCCGCGCTTGCGTGTATCGATATCGACTGCACGATGGTCTGCTGCTTTACAGAACAGACCAAAAAGATGAAAGTCGCATCGTCGTTCCAAACGACGATGATCTCAAACATCAAATTATGTTCGAGTATCATGATGCACCGATTTCGGGGCATCAAGGTCGAGAGAAGACATACGCTTCTCTCGCACGTGACTTTTACTGGCGAAACCAGTACAAGTGGGTACGGAAATACGTTCGCGCTTGTGAGATTTGCCAGCGCGTTAAGCCTGCGCAGTCTGCACAGGCTCCGCTGCAACCTCTGCCGGTTCCGACAGAGTGTTGGAAGTCCATTTCAATGGACTTCGTATTCGGTCTTCCACCCGACAATAGTCGGAAGACCGGAATAGTGGTCTTTGTAGACCGTTTCAGTAAGATGGTACATCTTACTGCAGTATCACCGAACGTAACCGCCGCTCAAACATCGCGGATATTCGTTGATACGGTATTCCGTTTGCACGGAATGCCGGAAGACATTGTCTAGGATCGAGATCCGAGATTTACAGGACGTTTCTGGCAAGAAACGTTCTCATTGTTGGGAACCCAGTTGAAGATGTCAACTGCGGACCATCCGAAAACGGATGGGCAGACGGAACGGGTTAACCGCGTTCTCGGAGACATGTTGCGATCATACGCACATGCCTTTGAACAGTGGAGTGACTACCTGCCACTCACTGAATTCGCGATTAACAATTCGGTGCATGCTTCAATTAAGCATACACCGTTCTACGTGAATGCCTTAAGGCATCCACGAACCCCAGCTTTACTTGGCGGTACGCCAAATCTAAGTGGGGGAGGGACCCGCTCAAATTTTGAGCGAGTCAATGCGCAAGTTGCGACTGCAACTTGTGAACAAAACGATGGCCCTTCTACTGAAAGTACAGTAGAAGCGGAAGCGGCTTCAAATGAAACTGAAGCTGCATACGATGAATATGTGTCTGCAGCAATGGCTGCAGACAATGAGGACAACGCACCTACTGCTGATAAAGCAGTAGATGAATTCGTATTACAGCGCCAAGCTGTAATACGCTATATAAAAGATGCACTTGCCTCTGCTTTTGATAAGCAGAAGCAAAATGCAGACAAACAAGGAAGGAAGGAAGAACAAAAAAACTCCTTTCTGAAAGGTGAATTGGTATTATTAAGTACCACCAATTTGCCTACACATGCAATAAACAACTTCCCTACACGGAAGTTGCTTCCTAAGTACATTGGACCTTTCAAGGTCCAAGAGATTCGGGGGAATGCCTATACTTTAGACATTCCCACAGCAATGCGGCTTCACCCAACATTCTATGTTGGGCGGCTCAAGCCGTATCATTCGTCTTCGTCTTACGACGAGACACAGAACCACGGAAGATACCGTGCTTCTCCAAGTCTCCCAAGAGAGACTTGTAATCGGCTTCCAGCCGTTGATGAGCAGAGCGGAGAGTCATTACCTCCGCCTTCGACTGCTCAAGATCATCCTTGTGTCGATCGAGCTCTTCCTTACATCGGGAAAGCTCGATGTACAGACGATTATTCTTCTGCTGAAGGGCAGTGTGCGCCCCGAGGATGTCGCGGACATCCTCACGAAGAGACCGATATGTCTTCACACAGTGAGACATATTGCTGCTCAAGGAGGAACAACCCTCCTCGAGTTTCCGTAGCAAAGAACCATGCTCCGCAACAACAACGGCGAGGGAATTATCAACCTCCACCGCCCCTGATTGATAATCAGGGGAACAAGCGATACATTCTCGAGCGCTTGATCTCGAAGCGTTAGGTTCCTTCGAAGAAGGGGAAGCGTACCGAGTACTTAGTACGATGGCTGGGTTACCCCCAAGAGTTCGACCTTTGGGAGCCGATTGAGGTTCTGAGGGCCAACGCCCCAGACCTTTTAACTGAGTTTGAGAAGGAGTCTCAAACTCATAATGCGGAGTAGCATCAACACTTGGTGTTGATGCATTTAGGGCATCGATTAAGCCCTGAATTTCGGCGGGTAAGGAAAAACCACCGTACCCCCGCAACTCCTCCTCTGACAGACGAGGAGTGCCCTGCGGACACCGCGGGAAAACGAGGTGAGAAGGGACACCACAGTTCAACCCTTCTTTGATGCAAGCAAAATGGATGTATTCCATTTTGCCTGTTCGCGAGTGCTTCAAAAAGCGCTCGCGCATTAAGTGAACTTTATTCACGTAATCATCTGGGCTTTTGTTGTAGTTGTCAACAAAAGCGTTCCAACTTTGAGTCAAGGCGTCCTTGTCGTCCCTATTCTTTCTTGACCTTTTCCGGCTCGAATCATATCGAACCTGGAAAAAGAGGTCAATAAAGTACAGACGTCTATCGTCTGTACTTCGATCGAATCGACGTGACTGGATATCTTCGCAGTCATCCAGCACGTTGATATCGAACAACGCATATTGGCAGTCCCGCTTACGGTGACCGCCACTGTTGGGGGCAATAGCCCATCCAGGGGTCCAAAACCCCACTTTGTACGGAACATGTGGTTCTGTACGTGATACACCTCAGAAGCGGCAGGCGCCGCTTCTGTTCGTGCTCTTTTAGCAGGCGGAACACCGCCTGCTTCAACACCACGCGCCGGGGTTAAATCACCCCGACGTGGAGAAGTACTTGGTCCAGGTGGAATTCTGCGTTCCCGCAACCACCTCTGATGATTATTTTCGCTGTCAGCTATGACAGCGACACAAGAGTTATCATTGCTGTTAGGCGATGAGCACCTAGCGAGTTTCGACTCGCTAGATCCTTTCTCGGGGACAGCTGTGCCCCAATCACTTTGTTCGGAGTCACAACTGTCTCTGAACATGGAAGAACCCTTCCTGGCAACACACCATTCGGGGGTTGTCATCGTGCGAGATGTTGCATTAGCAACATCTCCCTGTTTCTTGCCAGATGCCGCCTTAGCAGAATCTGTGGTCAAAGTCGGTACGTCTTCCGACCTTTGCGTAGTTGACGCTGCTAATGCAGCGTCACTTTTGTCACTCAACACCTCAGCACCTAGTGCTGAGGCGGAGGAAGAAGCTCCTTCATTGTTTTCAGCAGCGCTCTTTAGAGCGCCGCCGCGTGCCTTGACCATCGAGTCGATGGTCAATCAGTTGGTAAATGAGAACGACCAACAAGTGCCACCTATGATTTGCCAAAATAAGAATTATTATTGGCCAACCACCTTAAGTAAGGGGTGATGTAATGGGGTGTCATTACATAATTGATATTCAAGTTAGAATATCACAGTTAAATTTCAGACGCGTTGTCTGAAATTTAAATAAGAGATTATAAGTTATTATAATCTACGAAGGAAAAGTCGATTCGATATAAATACCGAATCTTGCAGGTTAACTAATAGTACAGTTAGTTGAATACTTGAATTATTATATTAATTAGGTAGTTATTATAATATTAGCCGCTAACCACCCATTAAATAGACACTCTTAATTTTGCGTTCTAACAGATAAGTGAATATTTATATTTACTTTTAGTATAGAATTAGTTGTCATCAACTAATACTACCCCTCTTGTATTGCGCGCTTCCTCGCACAACACAGTGTAAGCCCGTAACAGGATCAGGCCTGTTACAAGAACCGTCAAAGCGATATTCCTCCCGGGAAGGGCGTTTAGGGGCGCGTAATGCAGCCTCTCGTGCCTGTGCTGAAAGTTGAGATTCCTGAGCCGCGTCCAACGCATTGGTGATGGTCGCCTTCGGCAACTTGGATTCGCCATCCGAGGTTGGCAATGGTGGCGCGCTAGTTAGCGCATTTTCCCCGCGTCTGGGGAAGGATTAGGCTGCCGACATCGCCGTTCGGCGTCGTCGGAGCGGTCATCCTTAGGACAGCTATCCCCATGGGCCCCCTCCTCTGAGATATCGTCGCCCGAGTAGAGGAGATCCTCTTCTTGGGGAGAATCATCACCACCTCTATAGGTGCTCATCGACGCCAGAGTTCTGGCAGTTGGGGTCTCCAACTATAATCGGTTATTGCATAGCAATAGTCTTGATGGGGGAGGATGTAACGGGGTTACATTTAGTTACGTTGTTGTACGTAAATACACAACGGTTAAGGTAAAGTATTGACCAGTCCGAAAGTTTCGGACTTATTGGTTGTTTTAGCCGATCAGGGCGGGAGCCCTTGGTGAAGGCGTGGAAGCCTGCCACGTGTTGGTACACAGGTGGTGTACGTTACATTTTGGCTAGGTACGAATTAAGTAAGTTCTACCTAGTATTACATATAGTTTACATTAGTTTATTAATTTAGGCTAATTACATATTAAATATAAATCAGTTTCCATTTTACACTAGCCAGCAAGACGTTCGACCGGGAAAGGTCGAGCGTGCTGTGAGTGTTGTAGCAGGGGATTGCCTCCCCTAGCTAGTTCCTACTTGGGGAAGCGTAAAGCTAAAGCGTTAGCGTACGCTAATAGGAAACTGGGAAAGTCTTGGCCCCGATCGAGAGAGTAATCTCACGCTAAGCCCTTTTATTAGGGCGTATCGGCTAAGTAGCGGCGTACCGCCGCTTAAGTAAAGTCTTCCTCTGTGTGCTAGCCGCACCGTGCGTTTACGCACCAGCTACATGCAGTATTAACATCTCACCTTCGCGCCATTGATGAGCTAGAAAAATTGCTGACTAGCCATGAAGCGCGTATTTTGAGGCCTGGAAAGAAGGTAAGAATACTGACGCTATGTATGAAGACCCGCAACCTAGCGTGCATATGATAGGTGTGGGGAAGTACATGCAGCACAGCGGGCACGACCGGCGTGCGAAGATAAGAGTGCACGAACGACTAAAAATCCTAATACCGACAATGGTGTGATATTTCAACACTGTAATCGAAGGGACATTAAAAGAGCCACTGTTGGAAATTGGTGAAGTGTGAGCATTGCGATATATTTGCGCATGATTTGAAGTATTGTCGTAAGTTCATTGAAGAGATGGTCGAGATACGCACAAAATTGAAGTCAGAAGAGTTGACTAAGGTTCAGGTGGCGGAGCAGTTAAAAGCCTAGCCCCACCGTGCATTGCAACCACTGTCTAGAGATAAGGGGGGGGGCTTGTCAAGTGAGGTGGAAACGACACCTCTGTCACCTTATACAAAAAAAGAAAACCGAAAAAATAATACATGTTGTATGGATGGATTACTCACTTTGGACGAGGATCAAGAAGATAAGAAAATTAAAGAAACAATAACTAAACAAGCTACTTCCAGTGAGGGGAGACACAAGCAATTGATGATAAGTGATGAAGCAACAGAGACTTCACTTGTGTCACACTGGTGGATAAAAATGTGGCAGAACGAGATGGATGGCAACAGTCAATGGAAGTAAAACATCCTGCAACTCAAGTTTATGTAAATGGAGCCATTGATGATCTGGAATTACCATTGATGTTGGACTATGGTGCAAACATATCAGTTTTGCATACCAATGTGGTACGGAAGTTACAAGTAGCAGTTCGGATGTTTGATACTCCAACTAGCTTTTGTGGTGTGACGGTCAGTACCATTGGTCAAGGCGGGCGTAATTTTGAACATGAAGGACCAAAGTTGTAAATTCCCAGGGAAGAACCATTGCCATTAATGACACGAGAGGATTTGACGTCAGAAGAGTACCTACGAGTGCACACACAAGTGATGGAGAATGATAGCGTACCGATCAATTGGAACAATGTACACGCAGTGAGGAATGCTGGAGATAAGCTCCTGCTGTGGATGTAATGGATACAATATATCTAATGAAGGTGGACCAGACGAAATGGAGAGAGAAGTCTACTTGCATGAAGGAGTTGAGATGTCGGCTGAAGCTATGGAGAATCAGCTAGCACTCATTCTAGAAGTGGACAAGAACCCAATCGAACCGCCAGATATGACTACTGCAGACATAGGAGAACCAGGAGTTACCACTAAAGAACAAGAAGATAATCTAGGTGCTTTATTGTATGAGTATGCCGATGGTTTTATAAGTTCTGGTAAAGCGTTACCGCCGCCAGATAAGGTGTACTTTGCGATGTGGATGTTGGCGATAATGCACCTATTGCGCAGAGAGCACAAAAAGTACCGCCTACGCTGCTGCCTAAGTTGTATGAATTGATACGAGGTTTATTACAGGCAGGCTAATTCGGTACTCAGAATCTGCTGGTGCATCACCGATCGGCATAGTACTCAAGAAGAATAAAACCGACATACGGATGTGTATTGATTATCGAGCTGTGAATCAGAAGACGAGATTGATGGTTATTGCCATGCCTTTTTTTTGATTGACGATCTGCTGGACAATTTTGAAGGAGTGAAATGGTTGTGCTCGATGGATAATGCGAGTGGGTATTGGGCTATACCTATGACAAAGAGAGCTCGGTTGATCACAGCTTTTTTTGCCCCTTACGACATTCGAATGGCTACAGATGCCTCAATGGCTTAAGAATGCACATCAGACATGTCAGGTATAGAGGATAACGCCTTGTGGACAATGGTACGGCGGTCACGGCAGATTGGAATGAAGTGTAAATTGCTGGGAACAAGCAGTCATGAATGATGATAGTGAAGAGGCACACGTGTTGTAAACAGACGTATCCATTACTCAAGATGTGTTTCATAACGGCCAAGTGGTGATGAATGACGAACAGCCTATTATTGGGAGGCGATCATATATTTATGATTTACTTTTAGTGCAAACAGCTGGGAAGCATTGTGCTTCATGCTTAAGAATCTTCTGGAGTCATTTAAGTATTGGAAAATCACTATAAGTTTACCAAATAGTGCTTTTGGTAAGCACAGTGTGGAGTTTTTGAGCCATCGTATATCCGCAGAAGGAATTAAGGCTTTCCCCCCCCGCAATTTAGAGTCCATTGTCAAAATGGCGTTCCCACGGACATTAAAAGGAGTTCAAAGATTCACCGGTAGTTTGATATACTATCTACGGTTTATTGATAAT
>CM047592.1:9532117-9562946 GCA_026184515.1 Peronosclerospora sorghi
TGAGTGAACATTTTCAACCAATCAGATGTGACCCTGGGCGGCCGTCTGGCGACCGATCGAATTATGTAAGGTCTCAGAAGTAACTGACATGTATTGGAGTCAGCACTGAAGTAACCAAGATATAGTAGGTAAAAGAAGTGGTTGACTTAGATATATGATTTGTTAATACTTACTAGATTCCAATTTTCCATGTAATGCAACAGTCGTCTGCATCTATACTGAAATCAAATTTAATACAAGAAGGTCTTTAAGTGAACATCTAAGTGAGTGAGGCAACGGGCTATATGGGACCAGCTAGAAGTGGGAGCAGCCTGAGACTCCTTGGGAAATGTGTCCATAAAGTGTTTGGTTATTTTTTTGGTTCGGACGTTAGTAATAAGAACCTGGGAAGTTAAGCAATAAGGACAGATTTATTACCTTCTTGTGTTGTAATTTGAGTAGAAACACTGAATTTTAAGTTCCTTCACGACACTGGTCTGGCAAAGTACCAGATGGATATTATATAATAAAGAGGGGCTCCTTCTGGTGCCAGTACAGTTGAAGCTATATTAACTATAACCAAGATCTCGTCTTCGAGTTCATTTACATAAGAAAATAAGTGGTAAAACGATATAAAAATGTAGGGCTATTGATACGAACATTTTAGGAGGTCTGCCACGGTCAATCAAAAAAAGGGAAAAAGAGCACTCTGAGAATGTTAGGCTGTCAACGATGATGATCTGGAATGGATATTCTCCTTGCGTGAATTAGGTAGATTTTTTAAAAAAAATATCCTATCATTAGGATTTTCCCCCCAAGAGGTAAACTTGAGGGTCGATCGACTACGCCAGGATCGACCGGTAATCTCCTAGACCGTAATAGAGGGCTATGCCTAATCAAGGAGATCAGGATATAATCTCCGGCGCTTCCGATCTGAATAAAATGTCTAATCTAGATCTGGAAATTATTAAAGAGGATACTCTCAAGAGGGGGCGTTGCAGGGAAGCGTATGAGCTTACGTTGTTCCGATCATCGATCTCCAGTCGCTGACTGCCAATCAATAGGCATCGGTTTAGTTTTAGGAATTGACGTATGTGGGCGATTCCCCCCCATCGACGCCACAAAATGATCCTGCAGCTTAAACCTTTTGGCATCGCATGTGTGACGCTGGTAAAAAAGCGCAACGGTCCGGATCAGTTCCACAGCGGAAGAATATAAGTTAAAAAGTCAAAATATAACGGCGCGAAAAAAGGAGCTATATTTAAGACAGATCAGTAGAACATGTACGGTTATTGCCAATCTGAACATGTTATTTAAGTTTACTCCTCACATCTCGAATCCTATACAAACGGTGTTGCGGCCATCGTAGAACAATGTTCATCCAGATCGGTGAGATCAGAGGCAGATTGAATGGAGCAAAAAAATTAAATCCTAGCTACTGTCAAATGAAGTCTGTGTAGTATAATCGGATTTCACTTAAGGTTATCCGGTCAGTTGCACAAGGTGATTCGATATCCTGATCGGAGCGCCTTGCTAAGACACCGTCAAAGAGTGCTGTAAATATTGTTGGATGAACCCGCGCGCCGACTTAAGTTCGCTTCCGACCCATATGGGTAATTGCAAGTTTTCAGCAATTGAGGCCAGAGCAGTACCGGCCGATACCAGTAGGATTTGATTGGTCGAAAACTTTCACCCATATTGGGTAATACCCAATTTGAATTGGGTATACCTAAATTATAAATACATTTTGTTAGATTAAGTATTAAGCTTAATTCTAATATAGTCACTTTTGTTTTTTACACAATACTCTTAAGTACACATTTTGGTCTCAGTACGTTCTATCGGGGAAGGAACGTGATTTTTCTTTCGCGGAGTGTGGCGTATCTCCTTCCGCTTACGTTTTACTTTGTGGAATCTGTCAGTAGATAATTGGAGTGAATAAAGTGTGTTTTCTCTTAGTTACGTTCTTTTTTCGCTGTTACTGCTGCTAAACTGTTTTTGCGCCTGGAGTACGTGGATTAACAGGAAACTAACGCATTAGACCACTAATGGATAACGTTGGCATGATCGAAAAGGTTATGAGCCCAAACGTGGAGCAAACCGACCTTGAAGAAAAGACCAATGCGCGTGTAAATGAACAAGAGTCAGGCATGTTGGAGATGTTGATATCCATCATGGATCGATTGGATAGAATTGAGGTCTCGAGAGGCGAATAAACTCGAGAGAGGAATGTGCCGCAGGCTCATAGAGTTGATACGAAGATGATTATTGCGTCGCTAAGCAACAGCACGGAAGAAAAGGGAGCTTTCTGACTGGTTTACAGGGGAGAAAAAGTTGCGAAAAAAATTGTCACGCTGGGAAGGATGCTTTTTCCAGAGGAAGACTTCCTGGAGATGGTATTCGCTACGAACAGCGTGAAAACAAATACAACCAGCAAAACGTGCACGGTGCACAAGGGGAAATACCCACGCAGCCATTTGGATTGATGAAAACGCCTTCACCGAAGGAAAAACGACTGCAAATCAGGAAGTTCGATTGAACCGAGACCTACAAGGGACTAGTCTCGGGTTTCCAAGCGTGGGGAAGATAATTTTTGATGCAGTTTAACTTGGCTGAAGATGCATATGGCTACCAATGGCCTGAAGACGTGACGGTAGATCTACTGGGCCATTACTGGGCGGAACCAGCCGAATCATACAACAACAGGCAAGTGGAAGGGTGGTAATGTGAAACACCAGCCCTATGGTATATAATGGATAATATGTTGTCCGTTTTCAATGTCTGAATTATGCCTGCGCAAGGAATGTAATTGTTTACGGCAAAGGAAAAAACCGGGAGATCATGGTCCGACCACTACCTCTATTTAACGGCTATTGCGGAGGCTATAGCGTCAAATTGAGAGTCGTTGGTGCTTAGCAACGTGATTTATCACGCTGCACCGGAGATGAGGCAGATCCTCATCTCAAAGTATTACCACAATTGACAAGATTTCCTGAGGCAAGCTGAAGATCTGTGCCAGTTCGACCAAGCGGTCGAATCGAAGACAAAGGACTGAGGACGTATAATGGCGGAACCGTAAGCGTGATATCAGGGAGAAGTAATAAACCGCCATGGACGAAAGGGTGCTTTGCGTGTGGCTAAGTAGGGCACATAATTCGAAATTGCCCAAAGAAGAAACAAAAGAAAGAAGACTTTGTATTCACGGTGTCGAGATTCACGAGGGAATTAAACACAGAAAAATCGATTCTCGATAGTGGCGCAAGCATGCACCTAAAGCATGATGTGACCTGTTTGGTTGATGTCGAGACTGTATCCGGAGTCTGCTACCAAGCAGATAGGCAAAGACTGGAAATCAACAAAAATGATCTGTCTACATGAATGTAATGTGCGGAAAGAAGGAGACTCTTCTGAAGATAACAAAAGTGTTTTACGTTGAAGCACTAACGCGAAAAATTTTATCTTATAGAATTCTTGAAGAAAAGGGATGCGTCCTATTCTATGTCAACGTCAGAAGAGCGTTGACAAAGCAAGATACGGGAAAGCCTATCGTCGACGTGATGATGACGAATAACGTTTTCACGGTGCAAGGAAAGGTCGATCGAGGAAGATCTAGTTTTAAAAATTTGGTAATGGTCGTGCCAGAAAATAAACGGAGTTCCAGGCAGATAAGGATGTTCAAAGCGGAAGCCTGATGCAGTTTCACTCACGAATGGTCTACTTAAACAATGATCGAGTTATTGCACTAGATAAGGCCCAAGATATGGAATAAAATTACAAATTTCACGCGTCGGAACCTTATATCCTGCGCTCAAGGGAACCAGAGTAAAAACACACCTATCAACTCGAATAGGTGGAGTAATCTGCTCGTACCTTAAAGTACCCATAACTCTAAGAG
Source organism: Peronosclerospora sorghi (assembly GCA_026184515.1). Classification (NCBI taxonomy): domain Eukaryota; phylum Oomycota; class Peronosporomycetes; order Peronosporales; family Peronosporaceae; genus Peronosclerospora; species Peronosclerospora sorghi. The sequence continues at coordinate 9,535,992 of CM047592.1, forward strand.
ACATATTGGGTAACTTTATCGATTACAAAAGCAACTATGTACGAATTTTTCTGGCTAAAACGAAAGACATGTCAGCCAAAAAAAGTTTGAGCACTTGCATGCTTTTTTTCGAAAGAATATTTGATTGCAAGATTCACTTATTGCGAATGGATGGGGGTGCAGAGTTTAAATTACTAGATTATATTTGTAAAAGCACCGGAATATCAAGCCAAGTGACGGAATCAGGTAAACAGGCCAAAAATGGTAAGGCGGAGCGCATGAATCGGTCTGTGATGAACATGTCCCGATGCATGCTGTTTGCAAGTGGTTTAAACCTATATTTCTGGGGTGATGCTGCGGAATATACGGCATATGTGTTAAATCTGACGCCTACAAGTGCTAACATATAGAAAATGTCGACGTTGGAGCTTTTGACGGGTGTCAAGCCAAATCTGGGCGAGATTGTAACGTTTGGGTCACCCTGCGCGGTGTACAGGAACCCAGGAACGAATAAGCTGGCGCACCGTGCGCAAATCGGAATAATGATTGGAAAAAGTGAGGAAACCAAGGGCTACAAGGTATATTTAAGGCGTGACAACAAGGTGACTGTGTCACAGCACGTTAAAAACGTGGAAACGCTGAATGAAACGCAAAATCAATAGCTTAGGGACCTGTTTGAAGATAAAAATGGTAAGGTTTCGATGGAAAATGGAAATGGACGTCAGAAGGAGCGGTATCAGCAACAACGGAGCGAAATGATGACCCAACGCCGGATCTGGAAGCTTCGGATGCAAATAAAAAAAGTAAAGGGAAAGGGAAGACGAAAAACAAGTCTACGTGGACAAGAGAGAGACACCTGACCAGGAAATATGCGAAGCAAAAGGCCGCTGAATAGAAGGCTGAAGAAGATATAAACGGAAACGAAATGCAAGAAGTTAATATGGAGTTGGAAGGCGATCAGAAAAATTATAATGAAGCCGAAAAGCAGGAACCACCTTAACTGGAAGAAGGCAATGAAAGAAGAAATTCAAGCGCTATAAGGAAATCAAGTAATCCCGAAACCATACTACGTAAAACCATTGCACACGAAGTGGTTTTTTAAAACAAAAACTGACGCAAATGGAAGTTTGGAACGTTTCACAGCAAGGATGTTAGCTTGTGTTGTTCCCACAAGCTAACATCCTTGCTGTGAAACGTTCCAAACTTCCATTTGCGTCAGTTTTTCTTTTAAAACAACGTTTTGGAGATTACGAATTAACTTTCGCGTCCGTATGGAGATTACTACAGTAAAATTCATTCTAGGATTGGTAAGAAAATAGAAAGATAATGCGCTGCACGGGTACATCCCGAATGCTTACGTCAAGGCACTGGAAACCGAGCAGGGCGAGATATTTCTTTACTTGCCGAAAGGTATGGAGATTGATGAGAAGAAACTTAACGAATTGGAAGTGGAAAGTGCGAATAAGCTGGTGTTACGTTTAAACAAGACACTTTACGGTTAGAAGCAGGCAGGCTATGGAACCGCCTGATGTATGGAAAACTATTGGATTTTAGAGACTTACATAGTAATACAGACGTGTGTCTGTATTGCTAGAAAAAAAATCAAGAATTCGTGGTCGTGGGGGTCTATATAGATGACCCGTTGGTAACAGGCACGGACCCAGGGCATGTGAAAATTTCTTTAGAGAATTAAGCGTTTTGGAAGTAAAAAATCTTGGACAAGTATCAATGGGATTCGCATTGAGTATGACGAGAAGCATGGATATTTTTTGGATCAAGAAGTGATAATAAGAGATTTACTGTTAACGCATGGATTGCAGGATGAAAATAGCATCAAAATGATAATAACGGATGGTTACGATGACGAGGCGATGAAAGATCACGAGGTTTTCAGTAAAACAAAGAATTCAGGGAGTGCAACGATAAAGGATTTCCAGTCGCTTACAGGAAGCTTGCTGAGGATCGCAAGATGTACGAGACCGGAGACATCGTATATGCGGTCCACAAAGCAATACGTCCGCCGCATGCGCCTACAACTCTCGATTGGAATTTGGCGAAGAAGATCTTAAGATTTCTAAAGGGAACAATTGGACTTAAGTTGCTAACTGAGATTGCAATTCAAGAAAAAGAGAGAAGCAAAACAGAGATAACGTTGGTTGGATATTCGGACGCGGATTTGTTGAGGGTTATCCATAAAATCCTCACTTCTGTTTGAAGAACCGGTTGGTACCGGTAATACTTGTTGGTCCGTTATTGGATCGGTAGCGGGATGGCCGTCGCGAGACTTTTTGATTGGACGAAAATCGCAGTGATTTCGACCAATGAAATGTAATACTTGTTGGTCCGGTATTCGACCGGTAGCGAGATGGCCGTCGCGAGACGGCCGCCCATGAGCATTTGTCATTGGACGAAATCGTAATGATTTAAAGTCGTTTATATGCATGGAATTTATGATTAAAGTTTAGGACTAAAAGCTCTAATTATAATAATACACTTTTCTTTCTTTCTTTCTTCCGAATCGTCCCCCCATTACCAACTCCCGCGTCGCAACACTAGGCTCAATATTTTAACAGGTTATGAGCCCAAGTTCCATGTCCTCAAGTAACTCTCCGCCAGCATCTGCATTGAAAAGTTCAACGGAGACAACTATGCGACGTGGTGCCGATACATGCGCGGTGTATTCCTCACAAAGTCAGTCTGGCATGTCGTAAATCGTGAAACAACTCCAACCTTCACGGCCCCCCGCGGCATGGATGAATATGTGAAGGCAAGCAACGTTGCGTTGGAGATATTGCTGCATATGGATGCGGAGTATCATCACGTGGTTGATGGTTGTGAAGAAGCTTGGGTCGCATAAGCACGTTTGAAAAGTCTTTACGGTGGCTCTGAAAAAGCTGTACGGATCTACCTCAAGAGAAAAGTGTTCAGCATTAAGATGGCAGAAGGTGACAAAGTTTTGCACCACTGCAATGAGGTTCTCAACATCGCGGCAAGATCACAGTATCAACGCTAAGATGGAAGATGAAGACGTCGCTATCTGCCTGCTTCTCAGCCTTCTTAAAAGTTATGAGAACGTTGTTCTTAACTTAAAAATGAACAATGCAGAGCTATGAACTCGAGATATTGTCAAGGTGATAACGAGCGAGCACACCAAGCGTCAAGACGAAAATAAAGTGACAACAGAATCGACACTGAAAACCGAAGAGGCAACCAAGGCACTCAACACAATACGCGAATTGTACAAATGCACGTACTGTTGCAAAATCGGTCGTACGGTTGATCAGTGCTGGTCAAAGCAGAAAGATGAAAGTCGAGGAGCCCAACGCGGCGGCAACGGTCGTGGACGCGGGGCAACATTCTTCAATGGGGAGAGTATGAAGACGAAAGCAACCATTATCGAGTGACTTTTGCAATCTTGTTAGAATGCGGGTTCTCAACGAGAAACAATACCTATGGAATTTGGGCTATTGACAGTGGTGCTACACACCACATTTGCCATGACAAATCCAAATTTACATGTCTGGACAAACACAATGAAGGTGAAATTATGGTGGCTGATGGGAACAAGACGGTCATCAAGGGTGTTGGCACCTCCTGGAATGAGTGGTTCTACCCAATGGGGAAGAACATGAAATTGAAATCAAAAACGCACTATATGTGCCGAAGATGAAAAAGAATTTGCTCTCAGTACCTCAGATCAACAAGCACGGCAAATTTTAATTAACGTTTAATGGAGCACACATGTATATTACTCGCAAGAAATCAAAACAAGTTGTGGCTATAGCGGATCTCATAGATGGACTTTACTGGCTTCGCACCCAACAGAGATCAGCAAATCTGACAACGGGTAGCAGATATAACATTGATCTACATGCGCGAATGGGACATGCTCCGAAAGTAGTGCTTTGAAAGATGATCAACAGCAATATGATCAAGGATGCGAAGGCTCCCTCCAAGTCAAGTGAACAAGGGATGTGTAGAAGATGCCAAGAAGGAAAGATGGTTCAGAAAACATTTCCAAGCAACTGTGACAAGCGTCGATATGAAATTTTTGAACTACTCCATTTTGGTATATGTGTCCCTATGGAGATTGAATCACTGGGAGGCAGTAAGTATATATTGCTGATAGTCGATGAATCCAGCGGTTGTATGAAGTGATTTTGTCTGCGAGTCAAGTCGGAGAGCGAGTATTACATCAAGAACTACATTGTGATGCTGAAGAAGCAATTCAATGTAAAGGTCAAGTCTGCACGTCCGGATGGTGCTCGTGAATTCGCAACGAACTCACTCCGAGAATTCTATGAAGATGAAGGCATTGAACAACAAACAACTGTTCCATATGCCGACCAAACCAATGTAACTGCTGAACGCGCCATCCGAACAATCGTTACTATCGGAAGAAGTATGCTGCACCATACCAAGTTAGACAAGTGTTTTTGGGCTGAAGCGGCTATGACATGAATCTACGTAAAGAGTCGCCTGCCTTCACCCAAGATTACGCACACGACTCCATTTGAGATAGTCTACAAGCGCAAACCAAGTGTCAATCATATGCGCGTTTTTGGATACCATGCCTACATTCTCACTCCAAGAGAGAAGAGACTAAAGTGGGATCCCAAAGCCCGACATGGAATCTTTTTGGCTATGAAGAAATATCCAAAGCCTACCGTGTGCTTGACATCGAGGCGGGGCAGGTTGTTATCAGCCCCGATGTCAACTTTGATGAAACGACCTTTGGATTCTCACCGATCATTAATGATGAAGATCATGCTGACCTGGACTTTGAGTCATTAGATCTGTCTGATGATGACCTTCATCAAACACAGTTCAAGCAAACGGGCAAGCGCAAAAGTCGACCAAATGAAGAAAATCAAATGTCAAACAAATCTCGCATGGTTCGACAACGGCCTGGTCGGAAAGAAGCCAATGCAACCGACACTTCACATTACGATGAAAATTATGAAGAAAAGGTCGAAGACAATGATGAAACGCCGTCTTCATCTGATTTTTGGCATGCAAGCGCTAATGCAATTGAAGAAACAACAGATTTTTTAGAACCGACGACGTTTGAAGAAGCAGTAAACGGCCCCGATCAAGTTCATTGGCGTAAATCCGTAGATGCAGAGCTTGCATCAATGAAATTACGCGATGTGTTCTGCGCAGCCAAACTTCCTACTGGACAGCATACGATTGGCACAAAATGGGTCTTCAAGATCAAACGTAATGCATACGGCTCTATTGAAAAATACAAAGCACGACTTGTGGCGAAGGGATTTCGACAGAAATACGGCGTCAATTACAAGGAAAAATTCTCGCCTGTGGTCAAATATGTCACACTGCGTATTATTATTGTGATTGCAAAGCACTTCAAATTTCCCCTGGATCAACTTGATGTTGTCACAGCATTCCTGTATGGTGTGATGAAAGAGGAAGTATTTTGTGCGGTTCCGGAAGGTGTCAAGTTGGATGCTGAGTTCAATTGCCTCAAATTAAAGAAAACCATCTACGGACTCAAACAAGCTTCGCGTGTCTGGAAAGAAACCTTTGATGAGTTTGTGTGCTCGATAGGTTTCAAGGTGTCAGGATTCGATCCATGCCTCTATATTCTGACAGCAGAAAGACACTGCGTTTTTGAGCTCGTTTACGTGGATGACGTATAGGTGACTGGAAGCTCACCAAAAATGATTTCGCACATTAAAGACAAACTCAAGACCCGCTTCGAAATAACAGATAGTGGCAAATGCACATTCGTTTTTGGAATAGAACTTCTAGGAAATCAAGATGGAAGTCTCACTATGGGCCAACGACGTTATATCAATGACATCCTTAAGCGTTTCGGCATGACTGAATGCAAGGCTGTGACAACCCTGTTGATACAAGTTCTCGACAAATTTCGAACAATTTTGCAGTCAAGGCCAACATACCGTTTCGTGAAGCAGTAGGCGCTTTGATGCACCTGACGTCTGCCACTCGCCCCTACATAGCTTATGCGGTAAGCTATGTGTCAAGATTTATGGAAAATCCCGGAGAAGAACACTGGACAGCGGTCAAACGTATCTTACGCTATTCACAAGGAACTAAAACCCATGGAATATGTTACAATCCAAGTGAAAAGATCGAATTCATTGGGTATTCAGATGCAGACTGAGCAAGAGATCGCACTGACCGACATCTGGATATGTATTCATGATACAGCGTGCGCTAATAAGTTGGGGAAGTAAGAAACAACCAAGTGTTTCACTACAACAAGTGAAGCAGAGTACATTGCGCTCATCTTGGCGATTCAAGAAGGAAAATGTACTCATCGCCTTCTGTGTGAAATTATGGCCGCCGCCAACAAAAAGGACCTGAACTCATTATCCGTGAATACAACCAATCATGCATCTAGTTGACAAAGAATCCTGTCAATCACGGCAGAGCAAAACACATTGATATCAAGTATCATCACATTCGTGGTGAAGTTAAGCGCGGTGACGTCAAACTTGAATATTGTGAAACAATTGTGATGTTGGCGGACATTATGTCAAAATTCCTTCATTCTCCACGTCACAGGACTTAACGGTGGCGCTTGGCATTCGTAAAAATTCGGAATGAGGGTGCGTGTTGAGGGTTATCCATACAATCCTCACTTCTGTTTGAAGAACCGATTGGTACCGGTAACACTTGTTGGTCCGGTATTTGACCGGTAGCGAGATGGCCGTCGCGAGCCTTTCTAATTGGACGAAAATCGAAGTGATTTCGACCAATGAAATGTAATACTTGTTGGTCCGGTATTCGACCGGTAGCGAGATGGCCGTCCATGAGCATTTTTCATTGGACGAAATCGGAATGATTTAAAGTCGTTTATATTAGTGGAATTATGATTAAGGTTAGGACTTAAAACTCTAACTATAATAATACACTTTTTTTTCTTCCGAATCGCCCCCCCCTTTCCCAGCTCCCGGGTCGCAACACTACGCTCAAGATTTTAACAGTATATGCGGTCCACAAAGCAACACGTCGGTCGCATGCGCCTACAACTCTCGATTGGAATTTGGAGAAGAAGATCTTACGATTTTTAAAGGGAAGAATTGGATTTAAGTTGCTAATTGAGATTGAAATTAAAGAAAAAGAGAGAATCAAAACAGAGATAACGTTGACTGGATATTCGGGTGCGGATTTTTCTGCTTCTAAAAGTGACATAAAATCGACAAGTGCAGTCTTGACTATTATAGACGGTATCGTGATACAATGTTTATGCAAGAGGCAATCACGCCTATTGCTGTCTATCGAAGCCGAGTTTTACGCAGCATCGATTATGGAATGTGAACTATTGGGTTTGAAAGAAATGACATATGAAATTGGATTGACGGTGTAACTACTCATGAAGTTGAAGTGACCAAGCTACCATAAGACATTAAATGGAGACAACAACACATCGAAGACAAACATATCGACATGCGTGTGAAATTCGTGCTATCAAAGTGGCGGGAAGGTCAAATTGAAGTTGAATAGGACCGACGTAAACGATGTTGGCTGACGTTTTTTTACAAAAGCGTTAAGCTAAACAAGGTTGAACTGCATGCAGAAATGAATGGGACTGCGTGCGATGGACAAATAAGTTCGTTTTGCCGGAAAGTTGAGGAGGAGTGTTGGAAGAACCCACACGCCGACTTAAGTTCACTCGGACGCATATGCGTAATTGCAAACTTTTCATCAAATGAGGCCAGATCAGTACCGGCCGGTACCAGTATCATTTGATTGGTCGAAAACTTTCACCCATATTGGGTAATACCCAATTTGAATTGGGTATACCTAAATTATAAATACATTTAGTTAGATTAAGTATGAAGCTTAATTCTAATATAGTCACTTTTGTTTTTACACAGGACTCTAAAGTACAGATTTTGGTCTCAGTACGTTCTCTCGGGGAAGGAACGTGATTTTTCTTTCGCGGAGTGTGGCGTATCTCCGTTCGCTTACTTTTTACTTTGTGGATTCTTTCTCAGTAGATAATTGGAGTGAATAAAGTGTGTTTTCTCTTAGTTACGTTCTTTTTTCGCTGTTACTGCTGCTAAACTGTTCTCGCGCCTGGAATACGTGGATTAACAGGAAACTAACGCATTAGACCACTAATGGATAACGTTGGCATGATAGAACAAATATAAAATTGGCCGTTCGATCTGAGTGTGTTAGGTAGAGCAAATATGGCCTCTATTCAGACGCGCAGGTTGTATTCAAGGATGATTAAAATGTTCATAGTAACGGTTTTATTGAATACGATATTAAGTGATTTTCATTTTAAACAACATTAATTTCGACCTTTGAGGCACTATCTTCGGGTTATTTTTAATTAGTATTAGTTTCATAACTACCGCATTATCCCAATTAGTTTCAACACGTAGTCGCGTGAATCTTTACCTGTTGGAAAGATGATCCTTGTTAATACACGTTCAATTGTGCAAGTCACTGACTTGGTAATCTTCATCTATTTACTACCAGTTTGGGGTGTATTTTTATCATGATCCAATGCTTGGTTGCTACAAAATTCAAGAAACACAAATTCAGTATATTCAAGGTTAAAATCGACATCTACTACGCAAGTTTCGTAAGTTCTCGCGCACAATAAAAAATAAACATTTCAACAGGTAATGAGAACAAAGGGTAACGATTTCCCGATCGATGAAAACCTCAAAGAAAGAGAAGCCAGGAGGTATTGGTGCAGGAAGAAACGAAATTCCCGAAATGTTTTAAAACGTCTGTTATAGACTTGATAAATTTGAGAATTCTCTCGGGATTCCTGAAGGAAACAACTTTGGCGTCGATAATATAATTTTATGTGGCACACGGATGAGGTTGACGTGTCGGAAAGCACGCCGGAAAGAAAACCAGGGTACAAGATGCTTTTAAGATAGAATGGAAATTTCGGTATGCAAATGACAGTACGAAATCAGCAGCCCGTTTTCAGAAAGACTTTGGCAAAAGACTACAAGTTGTCAAATAGGGTGTTCAAACAAAGTTTAAAGAGGGTTTGAAGTAAGTTTCAAGGCGTGGGGAAACAAATTTGTTAAGCAAATTGCTATTGCCTACTCTGCATGTGGATATTGCTGGAACCAAGACATTAAATTCGATCTTCTGGACCACTATCTGAGTGATACAGCTGAAAGCTACTATAGTCGACGAGTGGACTTACGATGGGTCGTTGGTTCACACGACTCTTACACCCGCATAAGAGATGAAGTTGTTTACGAGCCTTAAACATCCAAGACCGTCTTGAAACGAGCACTACCTATACTTGGTATCTATTTTGAAGGCAGATGGTGGAACCGAGCCTCTGGTTCTGGGAAATGTGGTTCATTATGCTCACCAAATCTAAAAACAATCCTTATAGCGAAATTTGACCATAAAGAACCGGATCATCAAAGGCATGCTGTGGAAATCTGCCAATTTTATCAAGCCTTGGAAGGAATCCAAGCGCAAGTCGTTCGATGGAGCATGGAATGCTACGGGTGTGGTAAACTCGGACAGATTCGGTCCAATGCCCGAAAAAATCCGAAAAGTGGTGGATTTTTCGCCAACCATCAGTGAAAACTTGGAAACATTGATGCCTGGTCTGGTAAAAACTTAAAGGTTACCAGATAAGAATAGATCAAGATTGAAGTAAAACAAACGACAAGAGAATGGGATTCGCATTGAAAATATTTTTTACGTGGAAAACTTATCAGAGAATATCTTGTCCTATGATCGTTTGGAAGAATAAGACTGTGAAATGGCTTTCGTGTGGGGTAAAAGGATTATGATGCATGCCGCCTTACGAAGTTCAATATTCAACATTGAAAAAACGAAAAGTTTTAACAGTCGTGGTTAATGTGGAATGCAAGCTTGGATAAAAAAACTACTTACGCTGCTTTGGAATCAAATGAATCGGAAGCGAACCAAGATTAAGATCTGCAAAAGGGTATCTAATGCGGCTTCATGCAAGAATCAATAATCTCCATTACGATACAATCTAGAGGTTGACCAAGGACCCCGCAGTGGAATTTCTTAGCGTGATCACAAGAGAATGAATTGCTTAACGGGTGCCCAAGCCAATAAAACAAAAAAACGTCGACCATGCAAAGAATTCGAGACCGATCGTGTGAGAGGTGTAATTTGTTCCGATTAAAAGGGGCCAATTAAACCAAATAATTGACTTAGAATCGGTACATGATAAACTTTGGGGATTTTATAATATCATCACTTCTGCCGCTGTCATTGAGAAATGGACTGTAAAGCTAATCCTAACTCTGGCTATTAATTGGGGTATGCCTGAAGATATTTTAATTACTATGTAAAGGCAACGGAAGACGAGCACGATATATATTTGCATATTCCGAGTGGAATGAAAGATATCCCAGATTTATCGGGTCAAGACTAAAATAAAACACAAGAATACTATGTTCTAAATTTAAAAATGACGACTTACGGACTAAAAAAGCCGTAAAATTGTGGTATATTCTTATACATGAAAAAATATTGGAATTTTTCCCAGAGTATCAACGGATTGTGCTTGTATGCGAAGCTAAATATAGGGTATCGTTGTCGTCGGAATTTATTTTGATGTTCTTTTAGTGATGGGACAAAAGAAGTGCTGGTGGAGAAGTTTTCAAGGACTTGGAGACTTAAAAAATCAAAAATCTCGGTATGGTTTCGAAATTCCTCAAGATGAGGATATTTAAGATCCAAACATGGATATAAGCTGGATCAATAAGCTGCGATTGAAGGTATTCTCACGAATTTAAGTTTGGAAGCAGAAAACACAGTCAAGTCTCCAATCAGTCAAGATTTTGAAGACTCATCCGAGAAGCCAAGTGATGAGCTCCCAAACAATGGAGATGTGACAATAAAAGACTTTCAGTCGCTTGTTGGAAGCCTGTTGGGGATATCAATACGCACCCAATATCTCCTTCGCACTGCACAAGGCTTCAAAACAAACATTGTTCCAACCATGACGGACTGGAATTTGACCAAGCGAATAACAAGATACAAAATCACTGAAGTAAAATATGATGAAACCGAGGACACGTCGGAAATTTTCAGGATTACCAGATACAGTGATGCCAATTGTGCAAGCTCTAAAGACGACAGGAAATCAACTACAGGAGGCTTGGTTTTCGTCAACGGCATATTTGTGAACTAGATGTGCAAGAAACAAATTGGTGTTTCGCAGTTGACTATGGAAGCAGACTACTATGTTGCATCTAAATTCAAGTGAAATTAATGGGTTACAAGGAAATGCTTGAAGTATTTAAATACAAGGTCGAGCTACCTGTGAATATTTACATGGAAAACCTAGCAGCAATCAAGATATTAAATTGACTCGAAAGGATTTCGAAGTTGAAGAATTTTGGCATCCGAATGAAATTAGTTACGACAAAGTGAAAGGACGGTTTTATCAAGCCTAGCTACATTTGAACTAAAGTCATGCTAGTATAGGGACTCAGGAAAGCATTTCATGTTCCAAAATTCGAGGTACTTCGCGCGGCGATCGGCCTACAATGATTTGAGGGTGAAATTCAAACTGAGAAGGAGTGTTGAAAATGTGCACTGTATGAGTTTTATGGAACATGGTATTAAGGTAACTTTCATTTTTAGCAATCATGTTTTTTGAAAGGGGAATTCTCCAAAAAGGGGGAGAAAATTTAACTTATTTCCCAAATGGGGGGAGAATTTAAATTTAAATATATGATTGAAATATATAGGGTCAGCCTGCGGTCACCCCCCCCTTGCTCCGGTCACACCCCCTCCCTTTTATGTCCAAATGCGGTAAATTGGGGCGAAATGAACGGGGTGAATTTAAAATAGGGAATTGATCGGGTGTGTCCCGATCAATTCCCTGATACCGTAACGGTATTATGAACAAGTTGTTGCTTCATATTCCTGTACATATTGCGGAAGTTACTCCTCGTCACGATATACGCTTCATCACTACCCTCTGGCTTCACGGATACCTGCGCGAAAAACCACAGTTCTTTATTAGCAATTGTCAACCTACTTTTTTATCATCAAATTACTCGTTGACGACATACATTCAGGTTAATATCATACGTTCCATGGGCGTAATTCGGGTCCGTGATGTACGGCAAAGGCGTTGGTTTTTTCTGAACTGGACCAAAACTTGGCTCGCAGCGGAATGGCTCTAATGCTGCTTTAAATATCACGAGCTATCAGGATGACGTTTAGAGCATGGGGTTAGTATTTGACAATCGCAATTCAAATTGACAAGAACTTCTTACCACTCCAGTTGTTCATCAACACTAAACCGAAGATGTGGTCCTCAGCTTTGCCCATTGGGATTGGCTCGCCAAGATTACTTGAGGGTCCAACGAAAAATGCCTGTGTAGAGCCCACCGATGTTAGAATGTCATAACATGTGAATGACACATCGTAGAGTTACTTTCCATCTCTAGCTCGAAGTCGAGAACCCTGCACGGCCCATATACAGAGCCCTTCGAAGGATCAGCTTTGTCAGCCTGCAACTGACCGAACGGACGAAGAATTTCAGTACCAGACGAGACGATCGATGAAGAGCGTCCATGGTAGCCGACGGGTAAGTGAAGCCTTTAATTTCATAGAAGCATAGCATTGTAAGTCAGTAGATGAACAAGTCGTGCTAGTCAACTACCCGACGCACCAGTTTGGCCGCAGCGCATTGTATTCCCCACGAAATATGCGACCGACGTTGGTAGCGTGCTCGCGCGAAGAGTAGAAGTCTGTGTAATAGCCGATCTTGGCGGGCAGATGCATGAGCACATTCTCCTAGGGAATCAGTGAGCGCTGTCGAAGTGCATCATCGTCACGTAATGCGGACTCGTCGGCTGATAGCAGTTGTTGAACAGTATAGCGCGCTGTTTACCACACCCCAGGTCCTAGTGCCATAAATCCATTGAGCGACGAGTGGAGAACAATTTGTCATTATATGCGGAAAGAAAGATCACTCATAGATATGTTACGGGATCACCTCATAGAAGCAGGCGACGTCAAATCCTTTAAAATAGCCTTCCGTCTCTAGTACGGACACATCTATCACCTAACACACACTAAAGTTGTTAGAAGCTATGGTAAAACGACTCAAGCAAAAAAGAAACGTACAAATTCTCCAATGGCGACGCCTACGCGCTTCTTCTCATTGCTTTTGGTAGAGAAAATGCCTATGGGGAGAACCTCACATAAAAGGGAGGGGTGTGTAACCGGAGCAAAGGGGGGGGGGGTGACCGCAGGCTGACCCTATATATTTCAATCATATATTTAAAATTTAAATTCTCCCCCCATTTGGGAAATAAGTTAAATTATCTTCCCCTTTTTGGAGAATTCCCCTTTTTGAAAATAGAGGCTCAAATTTTACTACTAATGGTTGGTATATCGTTTGGTACATCGGAGACCGAGTACACAGTACGTGCTCTGGGCATGGGCAAAAATAAAGGACCACAAATGTCGGCCATATGAAGAGATAACCGTGGAACAATCGCGCTCGCATAGAGCCCATGCTACCACGCGAGAGCCAAGCATGTTGGTATCGCCCGCGGGGTAGGCGAGAAATGTATCACACTTCAGTTCAATAACATATGTACAGTAAGACTGAGGACCACACAAGCTCCAATAGAAACGTTTACTCGCAGCAGAGGTCATATACTTTCTGGTATGATAGTTTCGACGAGGTAAGATCATGCGTGAGAAAGGGATAAGGCGCGACGGATACCGTCTTTATTTGAGCTGTCTATTAAAAGGGAAACTACATATTATGTAAAGTTACCGAATTCAAATATAACAATACTAAAAGTTAAACTTGAATTTTAACACGAAAATGCATATACACATTTCATCAAATGGGGTTTTATTTCCGTTAAAAGATATTTAAGCCAAAACTTCCAAATGGTTACATGTGATTTCAACAATTCTCGTGTTAGACAACGTTACTCCTTAATTAATTTTTTTATTCTGCGTATATGTCTGGACAACGTTGAATAACTTCACATTTATCACAATGTTCAGAAAATAAAAAAAATTAAAATTAATTTTGGTTTGTTGTTTCTCCTGCCTACCTGCGTCCTTCACCATTCGTTCTTGTGTCTCCGTTGCTCTTCTTATTTATCTGACTTCCGTCATACCTTCTGATTACCGCCATACAGTCTAGGATAAAAAATATGAACAGTCGTGCGTTTCTCGTTAAATGACGTTGTTCTCTACACGATTACGTACGAAAACTGCTCGGATAAAAAAGGTATTTGCTAGGCAACTGCATAATAAAGCACCCTCAAAATGTTTGAACCTTTTTTTTACTGAATTATACTTATACAAAGGTAGGTACCCGTCGTACCGACGGGTCAGGGCATAAAAACCGTCTGTCCGTCTACAAAACTTACCCCACATGTATTTCCAGGGTTAGGGTAGCGAAAACATAGGGCGAGAATCACCGGGTGGTTCTCGCCCTATGTTTTCGCTTTTTTTCGTCCCAGCTAACCGCACCCCACTGCCCCAAGAAAATGAACGCTGCAGACATGCCGAAACGCACCTTGTAAAGTCGAGTACTTTAACTTAGTTTAGTAGTTTTTACTTTAATGTAAAAGCGCTATTTTTAACCAATTAAAAGAAATCGATAGTACGGTTTGACTTCGCTTAGGTACGGGATCGCGTACTTAATCGAATTTTATACTTAGATCAAGATATTCGCTTAGGTGCGGGATCGCGACACGTTATTCTTATATATATAGTGTAGTGTAGTACCCCGTCGTACCGACGGGGCGGAGAGTATATAAGAATAAACCATAGAAGCAACTACGTGACCGGGAACGTCACAAGGACGGATCTTTTAAATAGGTAGATGTAAAAGCGCTATTCCTAACCACTTATATACTCGTTAACACTGATCTGCATGTCAATAGTACTACCACGGTTTAGCCTTCAACAGAGCGAAGATTTTTGAAGCCAAAATTGTATGTTATGTTTTGGGTCAGCCTGCGGTCACCCCCCCCCCCCTTTGCTGCGGTCCCACACCCCTACCTTTCATGTGAGGTGTGTATAGGCTCTCCATATAGGCATTTTTCTCTACAAAAAGCAATGAAAAGAACCGCGTAGGCATCGCCATTGGAGAGTTTGTACGTTTATTTTTGTTTTAAGTCGTTTTACCATAGCTTCTAACAACTTTAGGGTGTGTTAGGTGCTGGATCCGAGGTGCTGGAACTGACAGCTACAAGCAATCCTTACGTGGATTTCTACAGCGAATTAGTTAGAACGCACCAAGGAGAGCTGACAGCAGTATTCGACCCGGAGCTAAGCGATGAAGTGCGCTCCAAGATGTTTAACTCCCTCTGTAACAGGACTGATCCTGTCACAGGCTTACACTGTAATTGCGAGGAAGCGCGCAATGCAATATGGGCAGGATTAGTTGATAACAACTAATCCTGTACTAAAAGTAAATATATAAATATCTACTTATGGGTTAGAACGCAAAATTAAGAGTGTTTATTTAATGGGTGGTTTCGAGGCTAATAGTATAGTAACTACCTAATTAAAATAATAATATCAAGTATTCAACTAACTGTACTATTAGTTAACCTGCAAGATTCGGTATTTATACCGAATCGACTTTTCCTTCGTAGATTATAATAACTTATAATCTCTTATTTAAATTTCAGACAACGCGTCTGAAATTAAACTGTGATATTCTAACTTGAATATCAATTATGTAATGGCACCCCATTACATCACACCCCACTTTAGGTGGTTGGCCAATAATAATTCTTATTTTGGCCAATCATGGGTGGCACTTGTTGGTCGTTCTCATTTACCAACTGATTGACCATCAACTCGATGGTCAAGGCACGCGGCGACGCTCTAAAGAGCGCTGCTGAAAACGTCGAAGGAGCTTCTTCCTCCGCCTCAGCACTAGGTGCTGAGGTGTTGAGTGACAACAGTGACGCTGCATTAGCAGCGTCAATTACGCAAAGGTCGGAGGACGTACCGTCTTCGACCACAGATGCTGCTAAGGCGACATCTGGCAAGAAACAGGGAGATGTTTCTAATGCAACATCTCGCACGATGACAACTCCCGAATGGTGTGTTGCAAGGAAGGGTTCTTCCATGTTCGGAGACAGTTCTGACTCCGAACAAAGTGATCGGGGCACAGCTGTCCCCACGAAAGGATCTAGCGAGTCGAAATTCGCTAGGTGCTCATCGCCTAACAGCGATGATAACTCTTGTGTCGCTGTCATATCTGGCAGCGACAGTGATCATCACAGATGGGTTACGGGAATGCAGAGCCCCACCTAGACCAAGTACGTCTCCACGTCGGGGTGGTTTAACCCCGGCGCGTGGTGTTGAAGCAGGCGGTGCTCCGCCTGCTAAAAGAGCTCGAACAGAAGCGGCGCCTGCCGCTTCTAAAGCGTATCATTGTACGTAACCACATGTTCCGTACAGAGTAGGGTTTTGGACCCCTGGCTGGGCTATTGCCCCCAACAGTGGCGGTCACCGTAAACGGAACTGCCAGTATGCGCTGTTCGATATCGACGTGCTTGATGACTGCGAAGACATCCAGTCACGTCGATTCGATCGAAGTTCAGACGATAGACGTCTGTACTTTATTGACCTCTTTTTCCAGGTTCGATATTATTCGAGCCGGAAAGGATCAAGGAGGAACAGGGACGATAAAGACGCCCTGACTCAGAGTTGGAATGATTTTGTTGACAACTACAACAAAGCTCAGATGATTACGTGAATAAAGTTCACGTAATGCGAGAGCGCTTTTTAAAGCACTTACGAGCAGGCAAAATGGAATACATCCATTATGCTTGCATCAAAGAAGGGTTAAAATTTGGTGTCCCTTCTCACCTCGTTTGCCCGCGGTGTACGCAGGGCGCTCCTCGACTGTCAGAGGAGGAGTTGCGGGGTACGGTGGTTTTCCCGTACCCGCCGAAATTCAGGGTTTAATTGATACCCTGAATGCATCAACACCTACTGTTGATGATACTTCGCATTATGAGTTTGAGACTTATTCTCAAACTCAGTCAAAAGGTCTGGGGCGTCGTCCCTCAGAACCTCAATCGGCTCCCAATAGTCGAACGCTTGGGGATATCCCAGCCAGCGTACCAAGTACTCGGTACGCTGCCCCTTCTTCGAAGGCACCGAGCGCTTCGAGATCAAGCGCTCGAGGATATATCGCTTGTTCCCCTGATTATCGATCAGGGGCGGCGGAGGTTGAGAATTCCCTCGCCGTTGTTGTTGAGGAGCATGGTCCTTTGCTCCGCAAGCTCGAGGAGGGTTATTCCTCCTTGAGCAGCGATATGTCTCACTGTGTGAAGACATATCGGTCTATTCGCGAGGATGTCCGCGACATCCTCGGGGCGCACACTTCCCTCCCGCAGAAGAATGATCTTCTGTACATTGAGCTTTCCCGCTATAAGGGAGAGCTCGATCGGCGCACGGCTGATCTTGAGCAGTCGAAGGCGGAGGTAACGAATCTCCGCTCTGCTCATCAACGGCTGGAAGCCGATTACAAGTCTCTCTTGGGAGACTTGGAGAAGCACGGTATCTTCCGTGGTTCTGCGTCTCGTCGTAAGACGAAGACGAGTGATACGGCTTGAGCCGTCCAACATAGATTGTTGGGTGAAGCCGCATTGCTGTGGGAATGTCGAAGGTATAGGCATTCCCCCGAATCTCTTGGACCTTGAAAGGTCCAATGTACTTAGGAAGCAACTTCCGTGTAGGGAAGTTGTTTATTGCATGTGTAGGCAAATTGGTAGTACTTAATAATACCAATTCACCTTTCAGAAAGGATTTTTTTTGTTCTTCCTTCCTTCCTTGTTTGTCTACATTTTGCTTCTGCTTATCAAAAGCAGAGGCAAGTGCATCTTTTATATAGCGTATTACAGCTTGGCGCTGTAATACGAATTCATCTACTGCTTTATCAGCAGTAGGTGCGTTGTCCTCATTGTCTGCAGCCATTGCTGCAGACACATATTCATCGTATGCAGCTTCAGTTTCATTTGAAGCCGCTTCCGCTTCTACTGTACTTTCAGTAGAAGGGCCATCGTTTTGTTCACAAGTTGCAGTCGCAACTTGCGCATTGACTCGCTCAAAATTTGAGCGGGTCCCTCCCCCACTTAGATTTGGCGTACCGCCAAGTAAAGCTGGGGTTCGTGGATGCCTTAAGGCATTCACGTAGAACGGTGTATGCTTAATTGAAGCATGCACCGAATTGTTAATCGCGAATTCAGTGAGTGGCAGGTAGTCACTCCACTGTTCAAAGGCATGTGCGTATGATCGCAACATGTCTCCGAGAACGCGGTTAACCCGTTCCGTCTGCCCATCCGTTTTCGGATGGTCCGCAGTTGACATCTTCAACTGGGTTCCCAACAATGAGAACGTTTCTTGCCAGAAACGTCCTGTAAATCTCGGATCTCGATCCTAGACAATGTCTTCCGGCATTCCGTGCAAACGGAATACCGTATCAACGAATATCCGCGATGTTTGAGCGGCGGTTACGTTCGCTGATACTGCAGTAAGATGTACCATCTTACCGAAACGGTCTACAAAGACCACTATTCCGGTCTTCCGACTATTTTCGGGTGGAAGACCGAATACGAAGTCCATTGAAATGGACTTCCAACACTCTGTCGGAACCGGCAGAGGTTGCAGCGGAGCCTGTGCAGACTGCGCAGGCTTAACGCGCTGGCAAATCTCTCAAGCGCGTACGTATTTCCGTACACACTTGTACTGGTTTCGCCAGTAAAAGTCACGTGCGAGAGAAGCGTATGTCTTCTCTCGACCTTGATGCCCCGAAATCAGTGCATCATGATACTCAAACATAATTTGATGTTTGAGATCATCGTTGTTTTAAGCGACGATGCGACTTTCATCTTTTTGGTCTGTTCTGTAAAGCAGCAGACAATCGTGCAGTCGATATCGATACACGCAAGCGCGGAGGAACTCTGGGAGTTCGTCGCGCTTCTCAATTGATTGATTACTTAAGTAATCAATCAACAGACGTGTCTCCTAGTCTGTTTTGTACGCCTCGCGTCCTTGTCGTATAATTGACGACGACAAAGCAGTGCAACGGATCGCGTTTGCACTGGCACCTTCGGTTACGGACGGTTTCGTCTCGTAATCGGGCCTTCGTGATAGCGCATCCGCTATCACGTTCAACTTTCCGGGTTTGTATTCAACCGTAAAGTTGTATTCAGCAAAGAATGACAGCCATCGAGCCATTCTTTGAGAAATATGTGGTGAATTCACGGCCGTGCGTAGCGACGCATGGTCCGTGTAAACCACAAACGGTCTATCTCCCAAGAGATAGATCCGAAACTTGGCCAGTGCATACTTCATGGCAAGTAGTTCCTTGTCATGCACTGGATAATTGCGCTCGGCTGGGCGCAACTGACGCGATTGATAGAAGATTACGCGATCACGATCATCGTGATCACGCTGCATCAAAGCACAGCCGATAGCGAAATCGCTCGCGTCGCAAACGACGTGGAACGGACGCTCGTTATCGGCTATAGCCAAGACAGGCGCTTCAGTCAAGCTTTGCTTGACTGCATCAAAAGCATCTTGGCATTGGGTATACCAATGCCATTCGAATATTTCTTAAGTAATTGAGAAAGAGGTCGTATTAACCCAGCATAGTTGCACGAACACTTGTGCAAATGTGTTGCCAACCCAAGGAACTTTCGAAGATCCTTAACGTTGTTTGGCGTAGGCCATTCAACGATCACCCTGATCTTTTCTGTATCAGGACGCACCCCGTGCTTGCCCACAAAGCATCCAAGAACGTGTATCTCAGGTGCACCAAAGGTGCACTTCTTTAGATTTGCATAGAGCTTACTCTTACGCCTAAGCTCTAACACTCGACGTAGATGTTCCCTATGGACATCTACATCGCTTTTATCGTGTTCACCCTTACTATGGATGAACACGTCATAGAAATAACTCGGTGCGAATTCTCGCACCGGGCGTAATAGATGCGTTACGCATCTGTTAAACGAAGAAGGGGCATTTCGAAGCCCCTGCGGCATAACAAGCCACTACCAAAGCATGCCGCTTGCGGTGCTTACCGACGTGAGAGGGATATCCTTCTCACGCATTAGGATTTGATAAAATCCATCTCTTAGATCGAGAGCACTAAAGATGGTGCTCCCGCACATGCCATCTATGATGACATCCTTCCGCGGTATCGGCGTCTGCGCCGGTACCGTCGCTGCGTTCAGCTTGTTGTAAGCGTGAACGATTATCCATCCGCCTACGGACTTTTTCACACAAAATGTGGGGGTAGAGTGCGGTGAGATAGACTCCCGCACTTGGCCTGCTTTACGACGAGCTTCGAAAAAATCGTCGATCGCTTTTACTTGATCACGCGGCAACGGCCATTGCCGCGTGACACAATACTTCGTGCCTGGCACGAGGTCAATCATGACGAGTTACCTTATCCTTAGGGAGCTCGCTAGGTACTTCTTCTGGGAATACGTCAGCGTATTCCCGAAGTACCTCATAAAATGGGGAGTTCGCTTTAAGCGACTCCCATCTCTGCGCTTTAAAGCGCTGAACTCTGGTTTGATCATTTGGAACCTCTTTCCCAATGTTTTCCACTTGTAATGTGGATATTCGTTCACGAATATCCACTACATCATCTGTTGCTACGATAATACAGATCTGTTCGATCTGATCATCGTGCATGTTTCTCATAAACTTCTTCCAGCTTAGCGCTGGAAGAGCCATCACCTCCGAACCTTCTTTCGAGGGTGTTCCATCAACAGAGACTGGGTAGCTAATCCGGTCTCCGTTTGCGTCAAGACGTTGATCGTCTCGACGGAATTGCCCATGCAATCAGATGCACTCGTCTGATTGACTGCTACATGGTGATTACGATTCAACGTGTGCGAATACTCATCATCATGTTGGCCACTGCCAACGATGGAATTTTGGCGATCAGATGTGCTCTTCTGATCGGCCGCCTTTTCTGAGACACGGTGGTATTTATCACCCGTGTGCATGGCTAACGCAACGTGCTGGGCACTGGCCACCACGGAGTTGTGCTCACGATTGCACTCGATCGTGAGTTCACTCTCATCAACACGGAATTCTTTCATCGTGTTGGAACCTTCGGTCGCACAGTGGGTGTTTCCCACTGTGGATACTATTTCATTCTCACGGTGGGTGTTTCCCACCGTGGATATCACTTCATTCTCACGGTGGTCTTTATCACCCGTGGAATGTTTCTCTCCAACACGCAACGACTCTTCTGTTGCGTGTTGTAGTCCCTCTGGACTCTCACCAGCGGAGGTACCTTCCGCTGATCGTGTCAGAACAGACCTGGTGGTGCCATCGCTATCCACCAGACTGTTTGACGCTGCGGTTGTATCTTCTGATACACACAGGGTGATCAGATCCTTTGCATACGCCGCAGTCGATCGATAGGTTTAACCCAGTCGATCGAAGGTTTAAACTTGGACAACCATGGGATTCCAACTATCACATCGAACTTGTCATCTAAATTGAGGACGATTAATTCATCATCGAATGACAGTTCATTCAACTCGAAGCGTGTTTTAATCACACGCTTTGGAATAGTCACGGTTGCACCTGTTGCTAACCGGACTGAAAACATACTTCGTGGGGTTTCTACCTCCACGAAGCTCAACAGCGTTAGACTCTGAGTTCTAACGAAATTGTTTAACGCTCCTGTGTCAAACAAAGCTCGCATGGGGACATCGCTCCCGGTGCGGCTTAACCTCCAGGGTGATAAGAGGCTTATCAACACCCTGCACCTTTTGACAGGACATAGTCCCGTCTGGGGCTATTACCCTCACATGCCATATGCCGGCATGTGGGATAACATTCCCAGTAGGGCGCCCCTCCCCTACTGGTGTTCTACGTTTTTTGCACCAACAGGGTGATTTCCCTGTTGGTGTCGCCGTGCAGCGGACGGTTCCTTCCGCTGACTGCGTGGAACCGGACGTGGTGCCATACACTCATGGGCAAAATGACCTATTTTTGCGCATCTATTGCAGCGAATATTTTCTTAAATTTCGGTTGCTTCGTGTTCGAAGCAACCGCAACCGATAGGTCTATCGGCTCTGGACCTCCACCGCCCATGCTCTGGCTCGGGTGGCTGTTTCTTAAGACGAAGTGTGAACTTCGTCTGCCCGACTGCTGCTTGTTGACATGCTGTTGCGGCATGTCAAAAGCGAAGGGCTGTTGAGCCCTTCGGCTGTACCCAGCATGCGATGACGCTGATCGCATGCTGAAATCCTCACGGATGCTCATATCAATGGCATCCCTTAGAGTCTCTGGCGGGTGCCGGTAGAGACTCTGTTTGACGGGACCATCATTGAGTCCCTTCATGAATCCAGTGACCTTCATAGCAGGGGGCACCGGCTCATACACAATATTTGACAGTAAATACTGCGTCTTCTGAGCGTAAGCTTGAAGGTCAAGCTTACCTTGCCGGAGTTCCATGAACTCCTGCCGACTACTTAGCTCCATTTCTGGAGCTTCAAAGTTGAGCTTTAGCTCAGCTTTTAATTCCTGATAAGTCAGGAACGCAGAGTCATCAGTGGCTCTGCGACTCATCGCCCATGCCCTGGCTCTGCATCCCAGACATGTTGTGGCGAAGTACGCCTGTTGACGTTCGTCAACAATATTTTGCGCAGAGATGGCATCTTCCACCTCTGCGAACCATCTACGAAGGGGCTCGCCCCCTTCGCCGGTAAAGGGCGGTACTCGCGCCTTTACCACTTCAACACTATGCGTTGCAGGTGCAGTTGCGGTCCGCGCTGCCTCTGGCGCGGGCCGTACTGGATTTTCTAGATGGTTTCGACTAAAGCGATTCACCACCTATACCACTTCCTCCGGGGACTTACCCAGGAGGAAGGTAATGATGTCGGTCCCCATAGACCGAACCATTTCCACCGTCGCGTCTTTACTACGCGACGAGAAGTGAGGAAAGTGTTTATTCACCTCTTCCAGCGTTTTTTCTCGCTCGGCAGGCGTCATGTCTCGCGACATAATGCCGAGCGGCTCTTAATCTTCGCTCCGCTAGTTGACTAGCAGAACGGAACTGTGGTCGTTAAGACGGACCACAAAGTGCTACCAGGTGTAACAGGATGATCCTGTTACGGGCTTACACTGTGTTGTACGAGGAAGCGCGCAATACAATATGGGCAGGATTAGTTGATAACAACTAATCCTATACTAAAAGTAAATATATAAATATTTACTTATGGGTTAGAACGCAAAATGAAGAGTGTTTATTTAATGGGTGGTTTCGAGGCTAATAGTATAGTAACTACCTAATTAATATAATAATATCAAGTATTCAACTAACTGTACTATTAGTTAACCTGCAGGATTCGGTATTTATACCGAATCGACTTTTCCTTCGTACATTATAATAACTTATAATCTCTTATTTAAATTTCAGACCACGCGTCTGAAATTAAACTGTGATATTCTAACTTGAATATCAATTATGTAATATGCACCCCATTACACCCTCGACGTAGGGATCGCAATGGTGAGGACTTGATCTTCTACTGTTTCCCACTGTTCGTAACCTAACGTGAACCTTAAAAATGAACGTGTAGAAATACTCGTGGGCAATTCCAGATGAGCGTGCGTTGCAAATTATTAAGCACTATGGACCGGTCGGCTGCTAGTACATACTTCAAAGTTGTCATGACTGATTTCTTTCGTGGTAGATTGTGGAGATGGGTACTGGCAGCGCCTACTGGGCACGATTGCTGCAGCTTTGTGGAGTTGATGTCATTGCATACGATGTACATACCGCTGACGACATTGAAGAGGAGAAAGAGAGTAGGAATAAAGAAGTGGACAATATCAGAAGTGCTGCTCCAACATCGAAAAGAGAAATGTTGGGGCAGAAGAAATGCAAGAAAGTGGAGACGAGAAATTTAAGGATGAAGGGGAAGAAGAAGAAAAGACTGAGAAGGAAAACGGGGATGAGGTACTGCAAATTTACTGGACGAAAATGGTGAAAGGGACGCCAAAGATGTGTGACGGTAATGTGTCTTAAAATAGATAAGCTCCAGCTGTATTGATGGTCAGATAAGCTTGGACTTGCGTAAATATGCGGACCGCACGTTGTTTCTGTGATATTCTGATGATTTTGAGGACAGCCATGAGTCCATGGCGATGGCAAGTCCTTGCAATTATGGAGGCGATACTGTAATCCACGTCGGCGAGTTATTTGGTCACATCATTTGTATGCCAAGCCCATGGTGCGCTCACGCTTTCGACGTGTGGTCGGTATGTTACATGCTCATAACATACCTTTGTACTTTTTTTCAGGGGTAGAACGTCCTCCGACGAGTTCCAAGTTCACATAGCTACTGTGTACCACAAAGTGCTGCAGGTACCCCTGCCGTCATGGCACTCTAGCATTGATACGCTCACAGTAAGGAAGCGCACGAAATCTTCTATTGTGGACGGCGCAATGTACGCGTTTATTCCAGAGAATGAGCGCATTGACCTCCTTGTTGCTTGTCCCGCCACTCTTCCCTTGCTGCTTCTAGGTGACAGCGACATTGTCGCAAGAGCGGCTTCGGTGTCGAAAAATAAAACGCAGATACAAAAAGGTAAACGTAACTAAGTAATCTTCCGAGTTAATATAACTGCAATATATGCAAAATATGCAAATACATTTCAGTGACCACGACAAAAAACTTGCATTGCACGTGGTAAAGTAAGTTTAGCAATTTAGCTGTAACGGTAGCTTATAAGTTACAGATATCGCCCCTCGCAGCGGTCCAACGCATGCAACTTGTCTGCTGCCTCACTTGCTGCTGGTTAGTCCCAGCACTGCTGGTAGCTTCAATTGCTGCCGTTTAGCCCGTCCCTATATTTTGAAGCCCAAAACTTATCCATATTTGCCGCATTTGGACATAAAAGGGAGGGGTGTGTGACAGGAGCAAAGGGGGGGGGGGTGACCGCAGGCTAACCCTATGTTTTTTGTCAGATAGTTTTTCCTTCTGTAAAAGCACTATTTATATAGTCGAATTAAATTAGGTCCGATTTATAGTACAGTTGGAATTCGATTAGGTACGGCCTCAGCAGACGGACAGACAGACGGTTTTATAATATAGAAGTAGAGCATATTTGTAAATATTTTTGCCTCACCAAATTTTGCCTCACTAAACACACTTCGAATTCTATTATATACTAGTTTCAATCCCGATAAGTCACTTATCGGAGAGAGCTAAAGCAATGCATTCAGCATTTACCGGAAAGGTTTAGATTGTCGTAAATTGTATTGGGATGACCCGTTCGACACGGTTATAAATACACGCACGTTCAGATCCATTGGTGGCGTCTTGATTGTAGTACGTCGCAATTATGACGTGCGCTCGCTCACTTCTATTTATCTCTAAAAGAATTTGTTGCTTTATTGCTTGCTCATTTTTCAATACACGTCCATGGCTACTTTTGTTGAAAGTGCGCGAATTCCAATCACAGACGGTCTACATTTGTATTAGGCTTACCGTGCTGTATTTTTTGTGCATGCATCTGTTATGCAATGATTTGATATAATTGTATTTCCACCCCAACTTTAGCACTCCCCGGGCTGTAAATCTTTTTTCAATAGAAACCAATTTGTTTTCGCAACTGTTGACAGTACAGTTGGAATTTGATTAGGTACGGCCTCAGCAGACGGACAGACGGTTTTATATTATAGAACTAGAGCATATTTGTAAATATTTTTGCCTCACCAGCCTCATTGCATATTTGTAAATATTTTTGCCTCATCAGACGGACAGAAAAAATGGTTTTATATTATAGAAGTAGATATAGATAGTACTATTCCCCGGAAAGTAATGCGGCAAGGGACACTAGTTGTAGCCATGGAGTCGGGCGGTAACATAGCGAGTGAAATCGCTGAGGTGTTGATGGAGACGCAGATCGATAAACTTGTTGAAAGTGGATTTAGGATTGCCCATGTTTTTGAGATGCTCAAGTTACCGCAGGACAGTTCCGGCTTTGGAAATCGAAGAATGGTCCTGTTGAAAAAGTTCATTGAGAAAAAGCATTCCGGTGGAGAAATGTTGATAACGGCGTTGTTGACAGTTTTTGACTGAAGCCAAGGTTGTGAACGCAATAAGGAGAGCAAAGCTCGAGTCTTCGCGGAAGGCGGACGCAGTGGAAAATGAGTTGATCAAGAGCTGGAAAGACTGGATAGTACATCACTCGAGACTCTTGCGTGACTTACTAGAAAGTGATATTTTTTTATCACCACTCGAATGCGCTGGAAAGTGCATCCTTCGGAACAGTCATGAATTATATTCCCAAGTTTATCGAAATGATTTCACTTCTAAATTTTCACTCACTCGGTGGCTCACGAATTACAACGAGGAGGATCTCGTCGTGGATGCACAGCGCGAGGTAATGCAAGCTGCGGACTCCCACGAAGCGGCAACGTCGCTGCACAAGGAGCTGTTAAACATGTGGTTCTAGAACAGAAAAAATCAATTGTCGTCGAATCAACAAAAACAGCTTTATCAACGTCGCCTTGACGAGCTATTTACATAATGGTATAGGAAAAAACATCTTACCCTCGAGTGTTCGCAGCACTGTTTTCGATCAAGTTGACAAGGAGATGGCACCACATATAGAGCATATTATTGCTAAATACACGGATATCTACCGCAACGCAAGCGAATGATCCTGTGTTTACGTTAAAATGTACTTGTTCTTTGGAACGTATTGCTGCCTAGATTAAATGTACTTAAACATAACGTCCAACTGATCGTCAACTTATGTTGGTCGAGATTAGTATAAAAAAGGTGTACTACATAAGAACATCGTCTTAAAAGGTCAAAGTCAGTCCGTTCTGTCTATCTCCGCATCACTATCCACAGGAACATACCATATTAGTATAATTAAATAGAAAAAAGTTTGGACAAGGTAGAATTTAACGGGAGAAGGTGTGAATTTAAAAATTTCCAATGTTTT
>CM047592.1:9577182-9593983 GCA_026184515.1 Peronosclerospora sorghi
ATGTTCGCTGTGGCGAAGGCCGTTTCGACCTCTCGCAACCAAACATAAAGGTTGTCACCCTTCTCTCCGGTGAACTCCTTTATCTTAAACGATAATGGAGGGCGCACCCCCGTGGAATAACCTCCACCACAACTCGCCTCATGAGTGATGAGAGCATTCACCCTTGCCTTTACGGCCTCAAGGCCCTGCTCCACTAGGAGCTTCATACCTTCTTTCCCCGTTAAGGGTAACAGCCTTTTAAAGGCTTCCTGTTGGACGAGGGTCAAACTTTCCCAATCGTCCTGATTCATCCTTTGCAGAGGATGTCTAGTCTACCAACACAGGTGTTGGATTGACTACAAGTTCTACCAGATGTAGCCGGTGCGTATACGCACGGTGCGGCTAGCGCACAGAGGAAGACTTTCCTTACAGCGGCGTTCGCCGCTACTTAGCCGATACGCCCTTATTAAGGGCTTAGTAGGAGAGAGCTCTCCTACGTGGGGCCAAGATACCCGGGTTTGTTTACTCTAGCCTGTACTAGTGCCTTAACGGCAAGGCTCCCTTACAAAGGGTGTAGCTAAGGGGAGGGCTCCCCTTACGCTACGGCACTCACTACACGCACGACCGGTCGAGGTCGTGCGTCTGTACTACGGAGTGGAAATTAAACTGAATATATATTTAATATGTAATTATTTAAGCTAATATAAATTATATGTAACACTAAGTAGAATATTCCTAATTCATCCCTAGCTAAAATGTAGTGTACACACCTGTGTACTGACACGTGGATGGCTGACACCACCACACCAAGAGCCCATGCCCTGATTGGTTAAAATAACCAAAGGTTCGAAACCTTTTAACCCGGCCAATACTGGCCTCAACCGTGGTGTACCAATGTACACCAACACTCAGTGTTATCCGAATGTAACCCCGTTACAAATGTTATAATGAGCCAATATGTCCACGTGAAGACCCAATATGCCCGTGAAACTCCACAAACGATATCTCCACGTAAAGACCAATCCAGTGAATAGCACGTTCCAAACGTACTTGACTTAAACTTGAGGAAGTCGACCGATGCGTGCTCCCGTCGAGGGACTTCCGGCTGGCCAAATGCGCGTGTGGCGCGTCCAGACCGGGTATAATGAGCTAGAGGGGATTATTCGACCCTCTGCTCCCAAACACTCCGCGGCGGGCGGAGGCGACTGATGCACATAGCAAAGGTTTAGACGACCTCGTGTTGAGGTGTTAGCCCGAAGGCAAAACCAAAAGATTCCAAACGACTTTTTCTCTTTTAGGCAAATTCACAACTCATACCAATACTACCTTCCTACGGTCCCAATATGTACCCACATGAAAATATGTAAAATAACCAATGTCAGGTGACTCACCAAAACTTGCGTTCTTGACACTCCTTGAATCTGATAGGCTAAAAAGCCCCCCCTGTTTAGACCAATCCGAAATTCGACCAGCTGCCTGGACCAAAAGTGACCAAATTTGTGGTACACTTCACCACACAAGCAGCACCAACCCAGGTGTGGGAGGACAACCAAGGCACGATTGCGCTCGCGCACAACGCAGGCTACAACGCACGCACGAAGCATGTGAACATCCGACACCACTTCATCCGCGAGAAGGTGAATGACGGGCAGATCAAGATCAGCTATGTGGAGACGCAGCATCAGCTGGACGATATCTTGACGAAGGCCCTCGCCACGAAACAATTAGAGTTACTCCGTGACCGCATGAACCTCTAGCCACGCCGATCCAGGGACGATCGAAAGTGAGTGGGAGGTTGGCGAGCACTGCCGACCGTGTACTGGCTATGCCAATTGGTTCGTGAGAACGTTCTAGAACGTTCTCGAAGCGTGTAGTCTGTTGTTCTACGATCTAGAACGTTCTAACTGTGATACTGTAGGGAGAAATGGAGGGCAAGAAACGATAACCAGCTAATCTCACTCTCCAATTTTACTCGTGTCGAAGTACATGCTTGGATGCTGCCCTCTTAGGGTGAAAATGTTAAACTGACCGCTTACGAGGACGGAATATGCTTCAAGCCGGGTGGTAAGAAGTTAAAATTCACTTATATATGTCGGTGTCCGAGAGGGAGAAAGCGTAACCGACAATGCTGTGAATTTGACGATATGTGTGTCGGTCTTCGGGTGGCATCTTTAGAGGCTTCCCGGTCAACAGTGTACACGTCGGTATGTTTTCTCAATCATAGGTCATTATGGAGCGAAATTTGTTTCCCGGGGAGTCAGGTCAATACTGGAAATATCACTCATTTGATAAGTCGTTAAACCAAACCAATGCCAGTGGAAAATCCGTAACGAGAGGAACTCAATTTCGTCGCAAAATTGTTGATACCACCTTGCTCGTTTGGTCTGGTGTCAGATACATGAAATGCAAAAAACAAGAATATATTGGAATCAATTGGAGGGGAGAACTCTCGTTAAAGTCTCATTTGCAGGTATGCTGGTTTATCTTGGGTCGGAGTACAGGCCGGAAAGAGGCTATCTTGGGGGCAGACTTCATGGTGCCCTTCGGTATTTGGCTAAATCGACCTGTCAAACGGAATGGCAACCCTGCCTGACGAAAGCAAAATCCAGATACGGTCTTCATACAGAGTTTGTGGTGTTGAGAGAATTTAAGATAGGTAAGGTCGATAGATGTTGCCTTGCGTCTTCGTAATTATCCGCAAAAATTGTGAATGACGCACGGTTAGAGATGAATATAGATGGGTATCGACAATACAAGTAACCAAAATCTTCGATCAGCCTGTAATTTTGCACGAAGACCCTATTGTGGCGATGTGGATGGGGGATGCTAGTTGTCTTCTCATATATATCTTTGGTTCGAGAAAGAAATTGGAATGGCTAAATTTGGCCTAGCAGTCGACCACCGACTTGGTCAGCGACGAGAAGTCCGGTGTACAAGATACGTCGCCTATGGTGTAGTGGACGAAGAACTAGATCCCCACAAGATTATGGCTGACAGGTCTACGTCCTCAAAACAGACAGAACTGCAAGCAGTTAGCAGTGACCGAACTCGTTAAAATTGAGCTGCTCCAAGATGAAGGGGCTGACCAGACAATGGTTGGAAAAACAATACGAAGAGTCAGTGTCCCCAACCTTACCTTCGAATGTTGACCAAAGCAATTTGACAGATCAGGATCCGGAAGCTGATAAAGGTCACGGATCTTGGAATACGTAGGGCTTTTAGGAGCGAAGGGAGGAGTCACCACTCGGGGAAGAAGACCGGAGCGAAGACCACTTGAGGGGAAGAAGGAAGATTCTGAAGTGATTGATTTATCGGAGCTTACACTACTCTCACTACCTAGTCTGCATCCAATCATTGGGGTCATCCAATCACCAACACTCTGCACTAGTCCAATCATCCTACTTGTCTAATCATTAGTGGCGTAATCAACGTACCATAATCATCGCGGGATCGTGTTGGACAGGTTCGGGACCCGGTATATACCATCAGGAACCGATAACCCTAATAGAAGCCAATCAGGCATGAGCTCATGAAGAGCGCGACCGCTCATCAATGGCATCGAGAATCAGATGGTCGGGTTGCACGAGATGTCGCTCGGCACATTCCAAATCACAATGGACCACTTGCATATATGAGATGAGGAAGCCAACTCTCCTAAAGAGATATAGCATATGGGAGAGGAGACATATGTTGGTCGAACAAAGGAATGCGCTTCCCCGTGCTTTCCATGGATCCGTATGTGATATCAACGCTGGGAGTCCCAAACCGGTCGCTCAGGGTAACCCCTCAGTAACGTAAGAAGCTGTTTAAGCTGAATAAAGGGATGCTCGCACAAGAACAACCAACCTTCTAGCTCAACTTGACCACCTTGATACTAATATATTAATGGTATCATTATAGAGAAGGCTTTATCTTAATAGCCTCTTAAAAGCAAACAAGACCAATCTATCACTCTACCGCCGCCGACCGCCTGGTAGTTTCCATGGGTCGGCTAGCGTCAGTTAAGGTTCAGTGCGATATCATGGAAGGTTCCAGAGTGGAAGGTGATCACAGCCTCTTCGGATTGTATTCTCAGCATCCCGATCAATGAAGCTGAGTATCAAGGTTTGCTGCTCTGTTTGGGACTTCTCGTTTCAAACTCAAAACCGATAATTTAGCAGATCTCTGGCAATATATAGTGCAAGTAAGCGGAATTTTTGGGCTAAAAAGTCTTATAACTAATTTGTAATTTGATTTGGTTCGCTAAACCGAATCCATCTGGTTTAGGTTATAATTGAATCAGCAAACTTACTACACGTTTGTATACTTGTTTAGATTTCGTTATTATAAGTAAGTTATTTCCAAATGGATTACTCTTAATCCTCGGTCTGTCACACTGTTGCCTTTTTTGTGTACGACCAAATTAGGATATAGGTAATTTAATATAAGATTAAGTATTAGAAACAAATTTACAAATTTAGATTTCTTCCTACTCTGTATTGCGATTCTCCTCACGAAATTGTGCTGTGTAAGCCTGTAAAAACACCACTGTTACACTTGGTAACACTTTGTGGTGACCACTGGCACTTTCAACTAATTGTCTAACTGATCATTGGGCGACCAAGAGTCCACGTTTAGGGTAGTCCCAGCGAAGCACCTCCATGGGGTTACTCGGGAGGAGCTCCCCATCTTTCAACACGTTAGTTCAGTGCGCTGGTGCATATGATCTGGGGGAAACCTCTGACTACCTAATAAAAATCTTGGATGAAATTCAGACGCTTCTTCGCTGGTGCCGGCTCGCAACATATCCCTGTTAACGGGAACATATACCCTATCCTGCAATGTGATCCTGTTAGAGACAGTCATATAGTCACGAAATATGGATATAACCAGGTAACAGGTAAGTTTTCCCTTACATGTCTCGGCGGTCCTGCCAAGGCATAGACATGAGGGCGCAGAGGGGCTGACCCGTCTGTGTTTGAGACGCTACAAGCGTTTAAGGAGGCTTAATGGTGATCCTCCTAAAAAAATCAGATGTCAATCTGAACTTTTAAATCTTCGTCAGGGTACGCTATACATACAAGCTTAAAGCGTAGAAGGTAACTTGTACCAAAAAACCAACGAAAGATATTCCAAATGAACCGATCTGCAAATGGAGCGAACTTCGTCACTCCAAATGCGAAAAAACTTGGGGCAGACCGCGAAGCGGTGTGGAGACCCAACCAATAGAAATCTAGCGCAGACCGCGCACATCAGTGTGGAGACCCAGCCAATAGAAATTTGGGGCGGACCGGAACGGTGCGTATACCCAACCAATAATCTGGGGCAGATCGCTAGGCGCGATGTGGGGACCCAGCCAATACAAATGTCGATAACACGTTCCAAACGTGTGGGGCTTGAGGGGTGAGTGAGCGGAGTGGAGCTCTTCCCGTCGTGGGACTTCCGGTGGACCTAACGTGTCCTGGCCGGGAAAAATGATCTAGAGGGGACCGTGTTAACGTTCTGCTCCCAATAACCCCTGTGGTAGGAGCGGCGACTTATGCGAGCCAAAGAAAAACGAACACTATCTTTAATATCCAATTTAAGAAAAACAATACATATATACTACATGCAAAACCGTGTGCCTCACCTTACATTTGCGTACCTAACACTCCAGACACACGATTGGCCCAAAATACTCCATTTTTTCAGCCAACCCGATCGCCCCAACTTGATCACTGGTACACTGGTACATGCTAGTCAAAAATTCTCATCTGCACTTCACCACAGTCTCCCTTGAGTCTGGTCGCAGCTGCACATCGGTAGCGGCCCGAT
This sequence comes from Peronosclerospora sorghi, assembly GCA_026184515.1. Taxonomy (NCBI): domain Eukaryota; phylum Oomycota; class Peronosporomycetes; order Peronosporales; family Peronosporaceae; genus Peronosclerospora; species Peronosclerospora sorghi. The sequence goes on from CM047592.1 coordinate 9,582,955, forward strand.
CTCACAGACATCAATTTCATGCATTCATCCGAGTCCATTCCACCAAGTAATTCCACTTGATCTCCACTCGCCACATTTCTGCTTTAACACTTGTCTTTGTAGGCGATCAGTGTTCGCACTCTCCACATATTCTCGCCCCTAGCCGATCTGGCCATTCTGACGACTCGGGCGATACTCAGATTGTCAGTGAACAAGATGAGCACCGAGTCGAGGTCGATCGTCTTCAGAAAATAATCAATGCGCTCCAACAGGAGTTAAAAGTCGAACGCAGGAAGCGGGACATGGACTACGCCTCATTCCAGCGGCTAAACCAAGAGTAAAGCAATTCTCTAAGCAGATTGAGGCCGTACAAGCTGATCTCGCACTCTTGACAGCCGAGATTAAGCGTCTCAAGACCTTGGTTCCGCAACAAACCAAGCAAGGTTGCCAATGCACCGTTAACTCCACCTCGTGTCGGTTCTCACTCTCTTCTGTATAAAGATCCATAGCCAATCGATATCGTCCGAACCGTGAACACGCAGATTGATGCCGAACTGCAGATGGATAACTACTTCGATCAGCCCCGACCGGTGTTGTAAAGGCTGATCGGCGCTCGTCATGGCATGCGTCGCTTTAAGATCTGCCGATCGCATCTCCAAGAGCATCTCGCGCTGATTACTCGGAAGAGTTCCGAGAATCAGACCGACCGGTCGGTTTTGTATTCTCAACAGCGCGACTTGGATCGGCAGATAGCCGAGTTACAACTCACGATAGACGATTACACCGAGAGAATTGATGCCTCCTAAGATCGGCTCTGTGGTGAAGTTGAAGGAAAATTACAGCGACAATGTTAAGTAACACATTGTTCTGCGTGGATACTTATTCCTACCTTTGCACCGTTTTGTTTTGACTTCACAAACAACTATTGCGCACGACTGGTTTTGCCATCGAAATCCCATCATCTCGGCAACGAATTTGAATAGATCAATGAACTCAAATACGTTTTCTAATCCAAGCATTGGTACGGACCATCTACGCGGATGGTAGACTGTCAATGTGGAAACAGGTTTGCCGGGAAAAGTGAAAGCAAATGATCCAATTACGCTCGGCGAAAGTCGGTTTGTAACTCTGCCTAAACTTCACTGGCTAAGTCCAATAGTTGCTACAGAGATAAAGGGGTCTGGTTGTGTGATATTCGGTCGTAATGACGAGCTGGATATTCCGAATGCGGAAGCTATTACACTTGAAGAACTGCTGGTATTTGTTCGACAACTCTACAGCGAACATTCTAGTGCTAAACAGAACGTAACGAAAGGGAAATTAGTGCCCTTACTTGTGGCTGAAATTGTGCGATGCCCTAAAAGTGTGTAACTAACTGTCGACGATAACCTTCAGTACTGGTACGAGCTGTCCAGAGGCTTTATTCTTGACCCACAGAGCTGGAATCCCTCGCTTTTTAATTGATGAACCTGTTCAATTGAAGTGCTCGATGAATGTGACACAGGACACGAATATGAGATAGATCACGTCAAATAAGTAGATGAAGCTTTTATTAAGCCAGAGATTCTTGCACGAAGTATACAGCAGCAACATAAGTTTGCTGACCCACTAAATGTTCGCCCGCGCGAGTTATGTCATGAGCTTCTAGCATTGCTTGGCGCAAAAAAAACGGATGCTTCTCCTACAATGATCTAAAACGGTCAACTAAAGACCTATTTCGATCAAGAACATGTAAATCTGCTGAGATCCTCTCGAAAAATTGTGAATCTAATACCCTTTGCGACAATGAATCTGCGTAACTCCGTTCGTGTATGGAGTATTTAGTTCTTGACGTGAGCAACACTGATGGCGCAAAATGTGCCCAAAGAGTTGGCTACTTGTTGCTAGAAGTATTAAAGACACTAAATTGTGAGTTGGGTGTGGACGGTCTCGATACCTCTTCGTTACTAGAGTGCGATGCTTGGGTCGTACTCCTTACAGAAGTTTCTCAAGATATTCAGCGCTGGGATTTCCTTCATCTCGTCATACGAGCAATTGACTTATCGGTGCATAAAGCTCATATAATTGAGTGGAGTGGCTTCAATTTGAACAGACGATTGCATGTTCTCGACCAGCTCCTTGCTGCTCGAAAATTTCGGTGGAATGCTGTTGCGGTAGAAGTGATACGTGTATTTCACATCGGTACACACAAAGGACTCGATAAATATGCAGAAGACGCTGAAACAGCTCGGAATATCTTTAATGAGTTATTGGAACAGAAGGATTGGCAAAACGCGGAGCGACTTGCCGTTGTAATCCAGGAGCTCGATATTGTGGAAACGCTGCTCAGACAATTGTCATTACTGAATATGACGAAAGCCGTGAAACGCTTACAGAATAGTGCAATCCAATGTGAGCATCATAATTTATCAGTACGATCGATGGATGATAGAATAAACGTTCTAAAACCAGATCACACTCCATGCGGAAAACCTATCGATCATGAGAAAAATCGATCTATTTATCAGGATATTGGGAGCGAGCTACGATGGAAATATTTCGATTCTATCGAAGACATTTGGGAGATTATTCGATATCTAGAAAAGTACGAAAGTGCGAGTTATAGTGAAGACAATGGCAGGGAACGAGTGGTGATTCGGAACCTGCTTGTTGGTATTGACTGTGAATGGCAACCACAAACTCCAATGAAACAACAAAGAACTGTCGTCAATGGGCACATGCAACATACAAAACTGCAGCTCCCTTGCGCTTCATTGGGAGACCTTCGTCTAGGCTTATGCTGATTGGTTTTTGTGTATCAAGTGATCTTCAGCGGATAAAAGTGTCGTTTCCTGAACTAGAAGTAATTCTTGATAGGAATGGGCGAGATGCTGTGCAACAGAATACTTGTCTGCTGCTGGAACTAAAGCAAAGAATATGATCTGTGGTAGTTATCAATTCGCCCTTGGTCTCATACTCAACAACAAAGGGGCGCTAGGGCACATGATATAACAAGACAAACAGATTGTGAAGACGAACTGTCAGCAGTGCATAAGGGAGTCAAGAGATAGGTGCAACTTACTAGTACAACGACGGGTCCGTTTATGGCGGTGAAGCCAACGAAAAGTTATGCGCCCTCGGTTGCTCCAGTTGATCGGCTTGGGTATTCTCGATTGTTTTCAAGTGGTTAAGTGTTTTATTTTGGAAAAGATATTTTCAGCCAATCAGAGGCGACCTGCGACGGCCACCTCGCGACGGCCACCTCGTGGCTAATTGATTTATGATTAGAATGAATGTGGAGATATAAATTGAATTTTGACCAATCAGAAGCGACGTGCGACGGCCACCTCGCGACAGCCATCTCATAGCTAATTTGTTTGTGATTGGTATGAATGTGGAAAAAAAATAAGTGGAATTTTTGACCAATCAGGAGTGACATGCGACGGCCGCCTCGCTACGGCCACCTCGCTCAATCAGATTACAGAGGGTTCTGAAAAACTGTCAACGATGATCAATCAGGTTACAGAGGTTCAGTGGTAGCTCTCAAGGATGATCAATCAGGTTACAGAGGGAATCAGTGGTATCTCTCAAGGATGATCAATCAGGTTACAGAGGGAATCAGTGGTAACTGCCACGTATTGAAGTCAGCGCTGAAGTAACCAAAAAGTAGTGGGTGAGAAAAGTGATTGACGTTGATGTAGGAGGTAGTCATACTTAATAGAACGAAATTTCTCTTGAAGTGCGAAGATCTCTGGCGGTCCTTTAAAAAACCTTCTTTTTGATTCAATAAAAAACCCAAGTGTAACACAAGGAAGTCGGTGAGCGCACGCCCTAGCAAGTGGAGCAGCAGCCGTTTGAAGTGCGATAGTGTTGGGGGCAGCGCGAAACCGCCTTTGGAAGTGTACCCCAAGTGTGTTTGACTGGTTTGTTGGTTCGGACGGAAGTATTAAGTACCCGGGAAGTAAAACAAGGAGGACTGGCTTATTACCTCTTTGTGTTGTTAATTAAGTCGAATTATAATAATTTTCAACCCCTTCACGACAGCTCAGCGTTTGGACCCAAGATTCGAATCGTCTCTGGGGGACCATTCACCGGTGCCGCGATGATCTGGCTACGTTGCTGTCCAATTTGCCAGTTGCTAGTTCCATTCCCTGTGGAGCAGCCTCGAGCGCCATCGCGAGCCCGCAGTCGCATTTCGCCGGTAACATTTCCAAACCAAACTCGGGTGGAATTTCTCGCCATTCATTGGCTGAAATTTGGACCCTCAAAATTCGCAAGCATAGTAGGAAACGCAAGGACGCGGTGAGAGGCGCGAGGGCGCGGGGAGTAGCGGACGATCCAGATTACGAAGAGAAACCAGCGGCGCCGCAAAAGAGGGCCAAAACACCGGCGAAGCCTCCAAGCCAACAGCGGATCCAACTTCACCAGTCCAAGCCACGAAAATTCAAGCGCCCTTGACCCCACATACCATTCGGCCCAAGTCAACATTAACCTCACCTGGAGAAGATTCGAAGGGTGGATCGATGGCTTCGGATGAGCTACACCTCGCTCTATCTCAATCCCGATCCACCCAGCGTCGTAGTTCCACTGCTGCAGTTGAAGCGCCAGCGCTAGAGGACGACCAAGTGGTGCACCAGAAGGGCGACAAAGTTAAAGAAATATCCAAACCGGCTGGAAAGGCACCTGAACCATCTCTTATGTCCGGCACTTCTGGTCTGCACCGTCATGCATCGTTGGGAGCATTGAAGGTCGAAGTGCCTCTCCCTCTTTCAGGTCTGGCTGCCGCCGACCCTTGGTCTCAGGGGAAGATCGATCTCCTGCGGCAATCCATTCCGACCAAGCATCAGCTGGTCCGCACTTTGTCGCGTCCGGACATCTGGCTTTTCCCGCAGGCGGTGAGTCGTCCCAGTTCAACCGAGTGGAAACCTGCTCTTATCACTACTGGACCGCAGATCGCCCGTCTGAACGACACCATGCCATGGCAAGTTTTGCTCCTCTCCGAATCTAACACCATGTTTACGCCGACTCCGTGGATCAGCTTGTTCTTGAATCGCCTCGGGCAGTTCTACAACACCCACAGGCAACCGATCTGGGAGTCCACGCACTATCTGGTGAACTGCTCCTGTACGTGTGGTCTTCTTCCCGCTAAATGGACATACCGAGAAATGTCTTCACAAAACCAACGTCCTTTAGTTCGATCTTGAAGATGTCGTGATGGTTCTTTCGAGTAGTGTATCATTTGTAGCTGTGGCCGAGTAAAATCGTCAACGTACGTACCCACCAGCACTGTAACATCCTCTGCCACCTTCTAATGCACACTGGCATCCGTAATGCACTGTGCGAACACGATCGAGACGAGCGTGTCGTGCAGCAGCTTGTTCCAAAAGCGCCCAGTCTGCTTCAAAGCGTACAAGCACTTCTCGAGTTGCGGCGCCAACTCGTCCGCGCTGCTCACAGCAAGTCGCTCGAATTCTTCTGACGAGGATACCATTTCCTCGGGAATCCGCATGAAGTTGTGGACGTCCATCTCCTTCGCTACATTACAATACGCGCTTGTTACGTCGAAATGATGTGCGGAGACTCCTCATAACAACGCCACCGAGAGGATCACCTTACCGCTTGTCGAGCACGGCAGAGAAAGTCAACATGTATTCCGCTCTAGCCACTTGACCATCACCACGTGCAACGAGACGGGCCTTGTATCGCTCGGTAGTACCGTATCGGTTGTGCTTCTTTTTGTATACCCATTTGTTACGAAGTAGATGCAAGACCTTGGACTTGTCCATATCCTATTCTCAGGTAGTGACGCCAATTCATCTTCACAAGCAGCAGCCCACACAGTTCGAAATCTGAGTTCGCGGGTGATGCAACTCAGGACTTGGGGTGGTGCAAGTTCGCGAACTTTGCCGCCCCCACGCCCAAGGCTGCCATCACGAGCAATTGTGTGAATGAACCAGTTTTCATTGCCGCAGCAACGATTGGTGGTCCGCGCCGACGCGACGACGTGGTCACTGCCTCGTCGGCCGCCGCCTGACGAGCTGACTTCTTTTCGTTGTCGCGTTTATCGACGGACTGGTTCATCTCCTTACGTCGCCGACTAACTGCTTCTTTTTCTTCTTCTTATACTTTCTGGTTGGACCCATTGATACATCGGCGTCCTTGTAGATTGCCGGAGGAGCCTCCTATTCGACCACGATGACTGCCCTCGGGCTTGTTCACGCTCTAACGCAAGCTCTGCTAGCTCGGCCTCCATTTCGGACTCCAGCACACGCTTGATTTGCTGGTTTGCCTTGTCGGAGAGCGTCTCGATTTTGTGAACTTGACGCGTCACAGTAAAAGTCACAGCCTTTCTTTCCTTGGGAATATAACTCGAAATCTCTTGGTCTCGTCGCTCTTGCCAAAGAGAATTGCAGGCAACGCACGCTTCTTGAGTGGGTTCTTCTTGACCCGTTGACGGTACACTGTACGTGGCGACACAATGTCCACCGCGCTTTCGACTTAACTAGACATCATCTTCTGCTGTCGCACGCTTGGGATTGCCACGTGTCGGCATGCGATTCAGAATGTATGCCGCATACTCCGCGGCGTCGGCTCAAAATCACAACGGAACCCACATCCAAACAACATGCATCATATCACGTTCCGGATGGTACGATACATGCGCTGCTGCCTTTCCATTTGCCGCTTGATTGGGTGCCTTTGTCACCTGCCTCGCCACCCCGATCTAGCGGCAGAACTGGTCACCATTGCGGTACTCGTCGCAACCATCGGTACGCAAAAAGACCGTACTTACACAGGATCATTTCAATCGTACCATCGGTACGCAAAACCATCACGCGTACGTGGAAGCGCCGCTCAAATCACACCAGAAAGTGCTCGCATTTCTTGGGAGCGTCTTCCTTGGTATTTTCGAGGAAAACACGCACGTAATTTGTCTTAAACACAACAGAATTAGTCATGTAACGAATTTGAACTCGATCTCGTGGCGTGATGGGCCCCTTGATGACACTAAGAGCTCTGTACCGACAGTATCCGTCGGTGCATTCCTGCCAGAGTGCTTCTTTAGCTGTCTCGCTTCGTTTGCTTTCCCTCATCCCATACCAAACCATTTGCACGAGTCTTGGCTCTCAGTCCAATCTTGAACCTGGAATCTTTCGCCAGCCGCTCGATCGTATCATACGCCGTGTAGTTGGTCGGTAGATGTAACTCCATCACTATCGCTTCAATCGCATCATCATCATCGCTATTGGCTTCCTCCACTTCATACAAAGCACTCCGCTCCCGCGCTTGCGGTAGCGGCGGTATTTTCTTCCGCCCCCGCTTCCCACAATCCGCTACTAAGACTCGGCTGATGATGTCCACTTGCATGACCTTCTGCTTATTCTTCATCCGGTGTACCGTCCATCGACCACCTCGAAGTAACACCCTTCCTCCAGCCGTGTACCCAATGAGATCAGGATGAGTGTCATCTCTGAGGATTAACACGCTCTCGCAAGAGAAACCTCGTGATATTTACCATGGACATACGCGGTGAGGATTGCCGCAACACGCAAACTCGTGTCCCATTGGCAACATACAACCATCTGGGTCGTCGTACGGCTCATCATCCACCACCATCACTGGATCTCGCACCAAGTGCACACTTGCGCCGCTGTCCACGATCCAATCCTCTGGCAGAACACCATCAGAGTACCTTGCGGCCATGGCAAACTTGACAGTTTTCCTGCACCTCTGATTTTGACCTTCTTGTCTTCGTAGGTCTGTGCCCATGTCGTGAGCTCTCGTGCGTGGTCCATGTATTCAGTACGATACTTTACGCTCTGGTTTTGCAGCAATTATTTCATTTCATCACTTGCATGTTCGATCAAACTCTCTACTATCATCGCCTCCGGTGAATTTATCGTACGACATACTGCCACTATATACAAGAAATCATCACCCCACGTCACATTATCAGCCTTTTGCGCACTGAATAGATCAGCCACATGGGATGCCGTAAGCTCCAAATTGGAATACAGCTTTGATTTGGTCCAATACGAATCACAAAACTTCACTCGACTCTTTACACGCCACGATCCAAGTCTCTTCTTGACCCGTATAGTAGTTGGCAGCTTTACCCTTCGAGTAGAAACCCAAACGTTCAACTTGGTATTCTAGGGACCATTCAAACCCGGTGGCCAACATCGCGAAGTGCAGCGCTCTGCAAAACCTCGAGCACCAGAACTTGAAGCCTGCACCCAATCCACGGTACGTCTCAGTGCCATCGAACTCATTCACTTAAAGCACTGCCTCCATCGCCAATAGGACTCGCCATGCCCTGCGGTACACGACACCCGTAGATTGTGTGATCCAGTGTCGTTGTGACTGGGCGGTAGCCCTGGTGGGGGACCCGCTCGTGGACGTGGTGGTAATGGACTCTGTGGTGGACCAGTGGTGATAGTGGAGCCGCCATGGCACTGGCCACAGCACAAGCCATTGCGTCTATCACATCACGCGTGTACACCCACAAATCTTGGCCTAGACCTCAGCTTCCGTGAACCGTGCTCGTCTCACCTCCCTCTCGGCTGCCTTGCAAATCTCCCAACCTCGCTGCACGGCGTCGCAACGCCTCTTCTTCGTCTCTCTGCACTCACGAGTTGCCGCTACTTGAACACGTAGTGATTGCTCTCGCCCAGACGCTGCCGCAAGTCCTCACGATGGTGATACTGTTCGGGCCTCCAACTGAATCCTCTGGATCTCTTGCACACGAGCTTGTTCATTCCAGCGCAAGTTGATGGCGTGCCTGCAATTGCACCAGACGCTGAATTTGCTGCTCAACTCTATGTCGACAGCAAATAAGGGAGGTGATCCGACTCTATCGGGTGTGAAGCTATAGTGAAGTTGATTCATGAGCGAGTGGAAAGTGTATATATACTTGAGTAATTACTTAGTTGTTTTTGTACAAGTGAGTTGGAAATTAAGGCCACCGCCGCTAGGTGACACACGGTGGTGTGTCCAGAGTAATTTTTGGAGTGTCCCTAGCGGTGGCCTAATTTTGGTTGTGTTTGAAACACTTGGGGTGTTGTGTGTGTGGCCCGATCAATTCCCTAATTTAAAGGTTCAATTTTGAAACCCAAAACTTACCCATATTTGACGCATATGGACATAAAAGGGAGTGGGGGGGGGGGCCCGATCAACTTGGGGGGGGGGGCGGGCTGGGTGGGGGGGGGGGGGCCATCAATTCCCTATTTTATTTGTTATGTGTATACTCTCAAATGGTAGCAAATTGCTTCCCAAACCATCCAGAGGCCGAAGATGCTGGCAATCTTTCGGGCGTAAAAGCACTATATTTAATTTTAGTGCGCAGACGTCCTGATCGGGGTTTCATTCATTGGTCTGAATTATCTGCATTTTTTGTGTTGGTATTGAGTGTCACCTCACGTGGTGCGAAATTGATTTCAATAGACAAATCTGACGTTGATGCATTCCAGAATGCAATCCAGTCATTTTTGGCAACTTTGCAGCCTATGAATGGGCTGACTTAGTAAACTGGGTACCTGACAGAGTCTCAGCCAACCTCCCAGCGGCCAAATCATGATGTTAAAATAGTCGGTCAATTCTAATTCTATATTACTAGGGGATTCTACCCGTCGTTCCGACGAACTGTCATTGAAATTTCACTGAAACTGCAGTATATCTAATTCTTGGGTTTAGTTGTCCATACCGTACCTTAGTATTTTATGGCAAAAATGAAAATTGTATTAGAATAATTCTTTGTGACAGGCCGGGGGTCTCGTCGTCGTTTAATGGTATTCTTTGTGACAGGCCGGTTCGTTCTCTTTTAAATAAAGGGAAAATTTCATGCATGCCCTCGCTTTTTGCGGAAATAACATGCATGCCCCTGATTTTATGAAAATAACATCCATGCCCCTGTCAGATTGTCGGCCAATGAAATTGCTCAATGTATCAAAAAACGGTGGAAACGAAATAGGAGCGAACGTCCAGTGAGGACTCCATTACCCCGAAGCGATGGATCCCGAGCTTCCTTTGAAAAGGAGGAGGGTCTAATACAAGATAATCTCGTCTTGAACAACTGGTGGCATGATGCGTAACAGCATGGTGACTTTTTTGCTAGTTGCCCTGGCGATACTAACCTCTGTTCGAATGGAAGAGGACGTGACAATCGATGTGGATGGTGACCTGGTCATCGAAGAAGAAGAAACGCCAGCGGACAGCGCTGAGGCTGTGCCGGAGAAAAAAATCGATCCGCCCCTGCCATCTGGAGCTGTAATGGGGTGCCATTACATAATTGATATTCAAGTTAGAATATCACAGTTTAATTTCAGACGCGTTGTCTGAAATTCAAATAATAGATTATAAGTTATTATAATCTACGAAGGAAAAGCCGATTTGGTATTGTGGTGGAGTCAAGTTCGAAATCGAATACATTTGTATCGACAACCTGACCACCATCATCGTGCCCAGTCTTCCAGCTTACAGGGGGGTACCCCGCGGACCTCCACTCGAAATCTGGTCCGATCGTCCGCTGCTGGCAGACGACCGGTCATCATCCAAAGACACTTGGTCCGATTCACTTAAGTTCATCTCACCTTGTGTACCCGATGGAATGGGCTAGTTACACACTCGGTGGATCGGGATCGCAGATCGATCTGATTCTGTCTTGAATATCGGAGACCGTGCTGGCTAGGTGTACCTAGGGCGGAGCTCTTCACCCCAGGTACGTACAGATCAGAAACACTTCCAAAAGATAAATTCCAATAGGTCGATCGTCCAAACGATCTAGACCTGACCAATACGAAATAATAGAGGGTAGACCAGTCAACCGGTCTAGCCCCTGACCAATATGACAATATGAGAGAAGACCAAAACCGGTCTAAACTCCAACCAATGTTACAATGAGCCAATATGTCCACGTAAAGACCCAATATGCCCGTGAAACTCCACAAACGATATCTCCACGTAAAGACCAATCGAGTGAATAGCACGTTCCAAACGTACTTGACTTGAAGTGTCGAGATCGCCAAATCGTACTCCCGTCGAGGGACTTCCGGTGGCCAAAGTGCGCGTGCGG
>CM047592.1:9597362-9673247 GCA_026184515.1 Peronosclerospora sorghi
CGTTCTTGCCCACAAAACATCCAAGAACGGGTATCACAGGTGCACCAAAGGTGCACTTCTTTATATTTGCATAGAGCTTATGCTTACGTATAAGCTCTAACACTCGACGTAGATGTTCCCTATGGACATCTACATCGCTCTTATCGTGTTCACCCTTACTGTGGATGAACACGTCATCGAAATAACTCGGTTCGAATTCTCGCACCAGGCGTAATAGATGCGTTACGCATCTGTTAAACGTATTAGGGTCATTTAGAAGCCCCTGCGGCATAACAAGCCACTCCCAAAGCATACCTCTTGGGTTGATTACCGCCGTGAGAGGGATATCCTTATCACGCATTAGGATTTGATAAAAGCCATCTCTTAGATCGAGAGCACTAAAGATGGTGCTCCCGCACATGCCATCAATAATGACATCTTTTCGCGGTATCGGCGTCTGCGCCGGTACCGTCGCTGCGTTCAGCTTGTTGTAAGCGTGAACGATTCTCCACCCACCTGTGGACTTTTTCACACAAAAGGGGGGGGGTAGAGTGCGGTGAGATAGACTCCCGCACTTGGCCTGCTTTACGACGAGCTTCCAAAAACTCGTCGATCGCTTTTACTTGATCACGCGGCAATGGCCATTGCCGCGTGACACAATACTTCGTGCCTGGCACGAGGTCAATCTCATTACGAGTTCCCTTATCCTTAGGGAGCTCGCTAGGTACTTCTTCTGGGAATACGTCAGCGTATTCTCGAAGTACCTCATAAAATGGGGAGTTCGCTTTAAGCAACTCCCAGCTCTGCGCTGCAAAGCGCTGAACTCTGGTTTGATCATTGGGAACCTCGTTCCCAGTGTTTTCCACTTGTAATGTGGATATTCGTTCACGAATACCCACTACATCATCTGTTGCAACGATAACACAGATCTGTTCGATCTGATCATCGTGCAAGTTTCTCATAAACTTCTTCCAGCTTAGCGCTGGAAGAGCCATCACCTCCGAACCTTCTTTCGGAGGGTGTTCCATCAACAGAGACTGGGTAGCTAATCCGGTCTCCGTTTGCGTCAAGACGTTGATCGTCTCAACGTAACTGCCCATGCAATCAGACGCACTCGTCTGATTGGCTGATACACGGTGATTACGATTCACCGTGTGCGAATACTCATCATCATGGTGGCCACTGCCTACCATGGAATTTTCTTGGCGATCAAATGTGCTCGTCTGATCGGCCGCCTGTTCTGCGACACGGTGGTCTTTATCACCCGTGTGCATGGCTAACGCAACGTGGTGGGCACTGGCCACCACGGAGTTGTGCTCACGATTGCACTCGATCGTGAGTTAACTCTCATCAACACGGAATTCTTTTCATCGTGTTGGAACCTTCGGTCGCACAGTGGGTGTTTCCCACTGTGGATACTATTTCATTCTCACGGTGGGTGTTTCCCACCGTGGATATTACTTCATTCTCACGGTGGTCTTTATCACCCGTGGAATGTTTCTCTCCAACACGCAAAGACTCTTCTGTTGCGTGTGGTAGTCCCTCTGGACTCTCACCAGCGGAGGTACCTTCCGCTGATTGTGTAAGAACAGACCTGGTGGTGCCATCGCTATCCACCAGACTGTCTGACGCTGCGGGTGTATCCTCTGATACATCCGGATTACACACAGGGTGATCAGATCCTGTGCATCCGCCGCAGTCGATTGATAGGTTAACCCAGTCGATCGAAGGTTTAAACTTGGACATCCATGGGATTCCAAGTATCACATCGAACTTGTCATGTAAATCGAGGGCGATGAATTCATCCTCGAATGACAGTTCATTCAACTCGAAGCGTGTTTTAATCACACGCTTTGGAATAGTCACGGTTGCACCTGTTGCTAACCGGACTGACAACATACTTCGTGGGGTTTCTACCTCCACGAAGCTCAACAGCGTTAGACTCTGAGTTCTAACGAAATTGTTTGACGCTCCTGTGTCAAACAAAGCTCGCATGGGGACATCGCTCCCGTGCGGCTTAACCGCCAGGGTGATAAGAGGCTTATCATCACCCTGCACCTTTTGACAGGACATAGTCCCGTCTGGGGCTATTACCCTCACATGCCCTATGTCGGCATGTGGGATAACATTCCCAGTAGGGCGCCCCGACCCTACTGGTGATTTACGTTTTTTGCACCAACAGGGTGATGTCCCTGATGGTGTCGCCGTGCAGCGGACGGTTCCGTCCGCTGACTGCGTGGCACCGGACGCGGTGCCATACACTCATGGGCAAAATGCCCCACTTTCGCGCATCGATTGCAGCGAATGTTCTTCTTAAATTTCGGTTGCTTCAAGTTCGAAGCAACCGCAACCGATAGGTCCATCGGCTCTGGACCTCCACCGCCCATGCTCTGGTGCAGGTGGCTGTTTCTTGAGACGAAGTGTGAACTTCGTCTGCCCGACTGCTGATTGTTGACATGCTGTTGCTGCATGTCAAAAGCGAAGGGCTGTTGAGCCCTTCGGCTGTACCCAGCATGCGATGACGCTGATCGCATGCTGAACTCTTCACGGATGATCATATCAATGGCATCCCTTAGAGTCTTTGGGGGTTCCGGTAAAGACTCTGTTTGACGGGACTATCATTGAGTCCCTTCATGAAGCCAGTGACCTGCATCGCAGGGGGCACCGGCTCATACACAATATTTGACAGCAAATATTGCGTCTTCTAACGCGTAAGCTTGAAGGTCAAGCTTACCTTTCCGGAGCTCCATAAACTCCTGCCGACTACTTAGCTCCATTTCTGGAGCTTCAAAGTTGAGCTTTAGCTCAGCTTTTAATTCCTTATAAGTCAGGAACGCAGAGTCATCAGTGGCTCTGCGACTCATCGCCCATGCCCTGGCTCTGCCGCCTAGACATGTTGTGGCGAAGTACGCCTGTTGACGTTCGTCAACAATATTTTGCGCAGAGATGGCATCTTCCACCTCTGCGAACCATCTACGAAGGGGCTCGCCCCCTTCGCCGGTAAAGGGCGGTACTCGCACCTTTACCACTTCAACGCTATTCGTTGCAGGTGAAGTTGCGGTCCGCGCTGCCTCTTGCGCGGGCCGTACTGGCTTCTCTAGGTGGTTTTGCCTAAAGCGATTTACCACCTCTATCACTTCCTCCGGGCTCTTACTCTGGAGGAAGGTAATGATGTCGGTCCCCATGGACCGAACCATTTCCACCGTCGCGTCTTTATTACGCGAAGAGAAGTGAGGGAAGTGTTTAGTCACCACTTCCAGCGTTCTTTCTCGCTCGGCAGGCGTCATGTCTCGCGACATGATGCCGAGCGGCTCTTAATCTTCGCTCCGCTAGTTAACTAGCGTAACGTAACTGTGGTCGTTAAGACGGACCACAAAGTGCTACCAGGTGTAACAGGACTGATCCTGTTACTGGCTTACACTGTATTTGTGAGAGGAAGCGCGCAATACAAAAAGGGGTAGGATTAGTTGATAACAACTAATCCTATAATAAAAATAAATATATATGAATATTCACTTGTTGCTTAGAACGCAAATTAAGAGTGTTTATTTAATGGGTGGTTAGCATCTAATAGTATAGTAATTACCTAAGTAATATAATAATATCAAGTCTTCAACTAACTGTACTATTAGTTAACCTGCATGATTCGGTATTTATACCGAATCGACTTTTCCTTCTGAGATTATAATAACTTATAATCTCTTATTTAAATTTCAGACAACGCGTCTTAAATTTAACTGTGATATTCTAACTTGAATATCAATTATGTAATGGCACCCCATTACAGTCGCCAACTATACGAACACTTGAACCGGTGTCGAAACACCACCAATCCGACGAGACCGTGAAATAATCCGTCTGATCGGCTTCTCCCACGAGTTTCATTGAAGCTTCTTCCCCATCAACGACTCAAGTCGTAACACCAGGCTCCACACGAACTGGAAATGCTGTTGAATCGCGGCCCCGAGTGAAATTCGTGCGTTGGCCTGGGCACTGGCCACCGAAGCCTGTAGCTTTGCCCCCGCCGCTACCATCACATCCTTGGGTTGCTGTGGGCAGTCGAACTTCAAGTGGCCGGTCTGGCCGCACTTAAAACACTTTCTCTGGTGGGTTCTTCGACCGCCACCTGCGCGTCCCCGACGGCCTTCACCACCGCCATCGCGCTCCTTGCGACCTCTCCATTCTTCGACGTCGACCGTCAGCCGCCATCAAATCCTTGGGCACTGCGTTCCTTGCGTCGCGATTGACGCTCACCCGCCTGTTCGATAAGTACGCGGAGGCTCTCCGGCGTCATGGACCCACCAGAGCCACCGTACTTAACTGCACCACGTAGTTGCTCAAATTTGTACTGGTCTGGTAGACTGTCCAACATCATGTCCTTCATGTTGATACTGTTCACTTCGTACCCGTAGCTCGACAACTCCGTAAGTAGTTGGAACATCTTAGCCATGTGAACTTCGATGTCTCCAGACGGTGGACACTTCATGTCCCGCCCTTCCTCCGACCTCCGCAGAATGATGCTCTCCTTGATTGTAGGATCCTGACGTCTCTCGTAGATTTCTCACAACGCCGCCCACATATCCGACCCGATCTCATACTGGTCGAGTTGTCGCAATCGATGCGACGGGATAGTCGTACCGATCATACGCAAGACCTTCCAGTGTTTCTTGTTGTAGACTTCCTTCGACTCGCTCCTCAAGCAGGTGGCATATATTGTAACAGGGTTACATTCGAGTCACATTTAGTTGGTGGTGTACGTGAGTACACTACGGTTGGGGTCAGTATTGACCGGTTCGAAGGGTTTTGAACCATCCGTTTTT
This sequence comes from Peronosclerospora sorghi, assembly GCA_026184515.1. Taxonomy (NCBI): domain Eukaryota; phylum Oomycota; class Peronosporomycetes; order Peronosporales; family Peronosporaceae; genus Peronosclerospora; species Peronosclerospora sorghi. The sequence goes on from CM047592.1 coordinate 9,602,162, forward strand.
TTAACCAATCAGGGCAGGAGCCCTTGGGGGGTGGCGTGTCAGCCATCCACGTGTCGGTACACAGGTGGTGTACAGTACATTTTAGCTAGGTACGAATTTGGTATGCTCTACTTAGTATTACATATAGTTTACATTAGTTTAAATTAATTTAGACTAATTATATATTAAATATACTTTCAGCTTACATTTCACTCTATTATCTACAGACGCACGACCTCGACCGGTCGCACGTGTAGTGAGTGCCGTAGCGTAAAGGGAGCCCTCCCTTTAGCTACACCCTTAGTAAGGGAGCCTTGCCGTTAAGGCTATTAAGTAAACCAAACCGGGAATCTTGGCCCCGAGTAGGAGCTCTCTCCTACTAAGCCCTTTATAAGGGCGTATCGGCTAAGTAGCGGCGAACGCCGCTTTAAGGAAAAGTCTTCCTCTGTGCGCTAGTCGCACCTTGCGTATACGCACCGGCTACATCTATATTGCCTTCAGCAAGATCCAGAACCCGTGTTCACGGAAGATGGCCCGCATCGTCCACTTGTACGTGCGTCAATATTTGCCGTCCAACCCGTAGAGGAGTCCTTCTGTCTTTGGTTCGCCGTTCATGATCATTGAATTTCTAGCGTAGTATTGGGCTCATAACCCTGTTAAACACGGGGAGCAAGTGGTCAGTAGATGAACTTTTGAGAAGTGAATTAATACATAACTGTAGTTTTGTCTCTTCCTGCTCTACACTCAGCCTCATATGCATGTGGCACTTTTCCACGAAACTCCTGGTCCAACTGACACTTCAACTTGTCAACTGTCATCCGGATAACCTCCAGATCCGCTTTCCAACAATACGTCATTGAAGCAACTTGCACTCTCAGACAGATCAAGAACAGCATATCGGTCGTAAAGAAATCTCCGCCCCTTCGCGACTACTTCACGTCGTCTGTAACCACACTGTAGACCCAAGTCAGTTCATATAGAAAAGAGGATTCGGTTGTAACTTCTATCACAAGGATCACCAACGCCAAATGTCGCGAGAGCCACCGACAGATCTCTTGGAAACTACGTTTGGCTCGAGAGGTGATCTCGTGCAATCTCTCAACGCATATGATGTTACAGGCTATACACTCTCTGTAAAGACGTCGAAGAAAGAGAATTACGGGGCGTTGAAGGGACGTTCAAAGAATTACTTCCAATGCAATCGCGGTGACACGTATCGAAACACGCATAATTTCGATGAAAGCAAACGTCAAAGGAACACCGCAACACGTAAATGTGGATGTAAAAATTCCTGCTTTTAGCGAAGGAAGATGCGGAGGAAAGGTTCACTTTCACCATCTCGAACCCGTCACATAATCACCCGGCTTCAGAACACCTCTCCGGCCATGCGATCTACCAACACCTAACACCTGAGCAAGAAGCGGCAGTGAATGGTATGCTTGAGTCAAAAGTTCCTATCAAGAACATCTAAACATATCTCAAAAATCAAGGCGCCACGGTTCCTGCCCGAAAACTCTACAATCAGAGAAATAAGATGGTGCAGGATAAAAATATGGAAGAGAACCTTTGTTTCTTGAAGTAACTTAATTTTTTGTGTTTCCATTTAAATTACAACACATGAAGGCAATAAATCTACCCTTCTTGCTTAACTTCCCAGGTTCTTAATACTGACGCCCGAACAACAATTTTTTTACCAAGCACGTTAAGGACACACTTCTCGATCTTCTCAGGCTGCCCCAACTCTAGCTGGCCCTGGATAACTATTGTTTCTCTCGCCTAGATTCTCCCTTAAAGACCTTCAAGTTTTAGACTTGTTTTTAGTATAGGAACGGCGAAGAAGTATTTCTGGAAGGTTTCAAGAGACTTTTGTTGTTCGAGGGAAATTTGAATCTATTAAGCATTACTAAATCCTATATCTATGTCAAACACTCCTTTTACCCACTACTTCTTAGTTTCTTCAGCGCTGACTCCAATACTTGACAGTTACTTCTGAGACCCTCCGTAATCCGATTGGTCACGAGACGGCCGTCGCGAGATGGCCGTCCAGGGTCGCTTCTACTTGGTTGAAAATGTTCATCCAAAAGCCAAATTATCACCAATCATAATTCAATGAGTCGCGAGATGGCCTCCTAGGGTCGCTTCTGATTGATCGAAAGTGTTCACCCTCAATTCCAATTATTAACAACTTGAGACCAATCTGGGACATCGTATGGTCGAGGAAGAGCGCTTCGTCCGGGTCGTCCAAGCCATAATATACTGAAGCACGCTTGAGAGAAAGGCCATGGCGAGCCCGTGGCATGGCTATGGTCTTAGCCCTTTGGCTTTGCGCCACATCAAGTAGCACGCGATTATGGCAACGACGTACAACGTGGTAGCATCAAAACACAACGTCGCGCTAATACTTAGAGCCAGGATCACTCGAGGAAGAAGAGAGGAAGATGAACACCGATGCCTTCTTTGATGGACACGTGAAACGCTTTTGGACACACACGCAAGGAACTCACCAGCTTCAAAACGCAACGTCGCGCCAGTACTTGAGGTCTTGGCGTGTAGAATATACCGTGGCTGTAATTTGAGCAGCGACCCGACCATCGCCAGGAAAACAAAATCAACGAAAAAAGAAAAACGTCCCACATAGATAACGACCGCCGGTCATCTTCTACACGCTTCAAGAAAGAATTATACTTCACCACAATCGCCCCTTGCGTAACTTCAGCGTAAGAGAGCAAAAAGGCACACACACACATACTTCTTAAATGACATACTTCTTAAATGCCATACTTCAGATATTTACGTGCATAATCTTCATTATAGTCGTAGCAAAACCCGGAATATCATTTTCCTTGTATATGTTTATCAATCTTTTCCAAGTACTCTCGTATTCAAAAACATAGCGAACCGCGACTATGAAGAGATAATCACGGGATCTGCTGAGTGTTACCAACGATCTCGAAGGGTATCCTACAAAGGAATCCTAGTTTACGTGATCGAACCATGGACACACTAACAATATCCGCTTCACGACCTTGACTAGAATCGGTCGTATCCACCACAATATCCAAACATTCGTCGTACACATAACCCATGTTTTCTTAATTGCTTCTGTACTGCCGTGACTTGTTTTTGATATGGCGAAATAATTAACAGTGATTTCATAATGGCCGTATTTGTTCCTTGCTTCTCGTTTTCCAGCCTAACGTGCATCTGATCCAACAAGTATATAACAGTTGCCAGCTCGATAACATTTTCATGCCTGTATTCTTGAAGTTTAGTTTCCTCCATCCACTCTTGAGAACTAATTCATATAACCCGATTGCACTTGATATTTCTCTTTCTAGAAGGATAACGATCAGCTGGTTTGACCCAATTAATTACTTCCAGACTATTGAAATACATCGCATCCAAATAATCCCGTGATATAACTGATCTATCTCGACTATTATATGGATAAAACGTCCGTAACGGTCTCTTAATCTTCGGATGAGCCCTGAATTCTGAAGTCAGGGTGATCCCAGGAAATACAGGTGATATGGTGTGGATTGCTCGGAAGTGTTCTACGGAGTGTAAAACCACCCAGGTGATTTTGTGATGACGAGAACTAGTGTGAAACCGATGTCCCAACTGTTGATCTATAGGAGAATATGCGAAAAGCTGATAAGGATCACCCACTGATACAAGAACCTCCACCTTTGTTCTAATGGCCTGTAATAATGTCACTTCTGCTGTTTGAGCACCTTCATCATTAATTATCACATTAGAAGACATCGTTTGAAAATCTGGTCACCCTAATTGTGCCAAGGTAGCAACAATTACACATGCTTGTTCTAATGTCTCCCTCTCCTTCAATCTTAATCTCACAAGGATTTCTTTCGAACCACATGACACTCCAATGAATGACGCTATCGCTGCAATATCTCCGAAAGAAACCTTCGTAGATATTCTTCAGCATCCGGTAATAACATAGTACCCTTTATCTCACCCAAACGCACTATTTCCCGGTCCTGTATCGCTTTGGAATCCATCAAACTTTTAAGATCCTCGTCAATAGCTGCATTAGTATCTGAAACGATAGCAATTCGAACATGTGGAAACACATCTAATAACCTTAACGCATAGCAGTAATAGTTGACGTTTTCCCACATCCGTAGGGACCACGAGCTAGAACAATTCCTTTTGTCTCCACAGCTGCTCGTATCACTTTCATCCGGTCCGTGTCTAACGTATCATGAAATTCTTTATACACATGTGTATGTTCCATTTCGGCTATAGCTCATGCGGCCCTCAGAGACTCAACAATATCTCTTCTGGTCATTAATCGTAGCAATGAAGGTGGCGGCTCTCTAGTCAATTTATCCACCATGCTGAATCTTCTGACATGATTCATAATATTGACCACAGGTAACCATCGAAAACCGTAGATGTTTCTACTTATATCCCTTCCGCTAGCAGTTGTTAGAATAATATATCGGAATCCAACGGAACACACTATTCCCCAATCCAAAAATCATTTAGCTTATTGTGTCATAAGATGCAGAGTCTCCCATAATCCCATCTCCTCAATTTGACTGTACCCGTGGTTACATGTTCATTCATGATATCTCCAGTTACATGGAGATAGAATACCCCTCCATTTAATGGCATGAAATGGTCGGGACCATGATCATTTTCTTATTTCTTCTATCGTTTGGCTAGACATTGCCCAATTTCATAAGATGAAACATGGAGATAGATGGTCGACACAATATCTTGTGTATCCCACTCGTACTTGTATTGAATTGGGTTGGTAACGCAAAGTGCTTCTAAGTGTGTTATTAAACTCATAGTGAGAAGATATCACTGATGTGAACTTATACATATACACCTCCCGAGATTTGAAATATAACCAATGCCTGCAGTTTCCTTGATAGTTGAATTGTGGTATAGTTACATCATACTTCAGACAGCATAAGTCATCTCTACAAGGTCCATAACCACCACCCCAGCACTCCCGAAGGAAGACCACTAGGGATTCTGAATCTCTCAGCAATAGTGTAACCACGAATAATACGTTTCTTGCATCTTCTGGAGAGATCGATTCGAGTTGTTGTCGCCCACCAAGTTCTCTGTGTATGTCTAAAGACTTTGCTCCACTAATAATAGTTCCTGCGTCAATAGTGATTTTATTGACCTCCTGACACCATTCTCTTTCAACATCTGTCATACGTAGTATCACCCGCCTCGCAGTTACCCTGGTTGACAATTACTACGCCACAATAAATCTGGTTGCTCTACTGGGACCAAACCATTAGTGAACTTGTACTCTCGATACTCGTTTTCCCTTTGAGTCACTGTTTGAGCTATCTCTGAATCAACATCAGCTATTGGAGTGATGTGACTCAAGACTTCTCCACATGACTCTTCATATTCATTCCATCCAGTTGTAGATAAATCAACACCCTCCGTGGTACCTTTATCCTCCTCTTCCAATAATCCACAACCTTTGTTACAGGGTAGCTCATCTTCCTTCGATTCCAAGTCCTCCTCATCTCCATTACTTGCACTGGATTCCGAATCCTCTTCATCACTTTCTACAGTGCACCTAGATTTCTCATTATCTAGTGGAGCTCCTATCGTCTGTCCACCCTTAGAATCAAATTTTTGTGTCACCACGGTGTGATGCTCCATATCTATCTGCAACTTCTACGTTCAAATCCTCGCTGGCCATTAACGATTGCTCTAGTTGGTTCGATGTAGACTCGCTTAATTGTTTTGACTTGTCTTCGTCTTCTCATCCCGATCTCTGGATCTTGGAAATTTTTTGGTCAGTATGACTCCGTTCTTCATCATCGTCCACAATACTTCCTTGTTCCGATGTGGACATTGGCTGTATGAACGAGTGTTTGGTGCTATACAACTTGTTCTTTAGTCGGATGAGCCTATGCCTAATTCCACTTTGTGTTCTTAGCATTTTCTTACGTCCAGTCGTGTTTGCGACGTCATGCAACTTTTATCAATAACCTTTGCATCCACATTTCCACATTTCATCGCTTCTACTAATATCACCTTCTCGTATCGTACATCTTCTGCTGTTTTCTTTAGTTGTACGTGGGTTTTCTTCTTGACTCGGTGGTGTCTGGGTTTTGCCTTTTCCGGACCGACACACCATCTGCATCCTCTTTCGCACAACCGTTATAGTGCGTATCTTCTTAGATTGCGGGAAATTTACTAGATATTTCTCAACTATCTCTGCGGTAGTAGCTTTCTGTTCTATCATGCTTGTCAACCCTTTCATTTCACTCTCTTCCCACTCATCACCTCGTTTGCGTTTAACTTACACTCGCCCTAACTTGGATATGACCCCCTCTCTTATTCCTTTTGATCCACCATTTGGCGTGACATTGCTGATTATATAATTCATATATATCATGAACTGAGGTGTTCATACTTTCGCTTGCACGTTGTATCTTCAATAATTCTTCCTCCTCTTCCTTGGTCCATAATGGAATAGGCATAGATGCTCGTGTTGTTGAAGTCATTGATGCGCTCGGTTCTGGGGCTTTTTTTCTTACAGGTGGAAGCATCTTCCTTTTCGCTCCCCGCTTTGTCATCTTCTTGTCCTACCGCGCTCAAACTTTAGAAGGTCTCTGTCAATCCGTGTTGTTCATCTTACGTTCCCGTTGAAGGCGTAATTAATCACCGATGTTGTATTTTTCTTTTAGTGAATTTACTTCCACGTACACTCAGCTTGGATATAATGTGCGCTTCTGGTGGGTGCTTCACTAGTCAATTCCTTGTGTTGACTGTTTTTTGGTTGAGATTGCGTTAGCCGATCCTAACTTAGCAGGTTTCTCCTGAAGTCAATTGAAAATAGCTTCCAGTAGCCTTTAACTGGTGGAAACCTCTACCAAACTTCCATATTACACTAATCGTACTCATGCCCTCTATAATCCGATTGGTCGCGAGACGGCCGTCCATGCTTTTATCTGATTGGTTGAAAATTTCACTTAAAACTCCAATATCACACCAATCCCACTCAAACACTCCATAACGCGATCGGTCGCGAGATGTCCGTCGCGCGATGACTGGCGCCAGACGGCCGTCCATGCTTGCATCTAATTTGTTGAAAATATTCACCCCATCCCCCAAAAAAATAATTCAATATCACACCAATTCCACTCAAAGCCTCCATAATCCGATCGGTCGTGAAATGGCCGTCCATGCTTGCATCTAATTGGTTGAAAATCTTCTCCCCAAAAACTATTCAATATCACTCCAATTCCCAACATTCCGTATTCGCTCTTCACAGGTAACGCGCGCTCTCTCATGACTCATACATGTACTCTGACCTCTAGAATAATCGCCGTATATGATCCCATTCCTTAGACATTCTTCCAGCCCAGTAAATCAAATTCTGTCTCTTCCTCCCTCCATATATATCGTCTTTCTTAATGCAACAAGTAGATCACTCAATGGTTTCGTCACACATGTAGGCCAATTTATACTCCCTGGGCCTGCCCCTTATGTTGTACGTTCTCATTTGCCCCCATTGTATCGAAGCCCAACTAGTTGTCTTACATTCCGTTTTCTTTTGTGTCCCTCTGACTGCCATACAGGTTTTGCACCTTAAGCACCTAAATTGGTACCCCTTCATACGGTTACCATTGACACTCAGATTTGTTGCCCCATGACTTATTTTTTCTTCGTAACATCTCGTGACTCTGTACAGATTTGCACCTGTTAGATAGGAGGCGATCATACATTGATGATATTACTTTTGGTGCTAACAGCTGGGACACTCTGTTTCATGGTTAAGAATCTTCTGGAGTAATTTAAGTATTGGCAAATAATCATAAGCTTTGCCAAAGAGTGCTTTTGGTAAGCACAGTGTGGTGTTTTTAAGCCATCGGATATCCACAGAAGGAATTAAAGCTTCTCCTCGAAATCTAGAGTCTATTGTCAAAATGGCGTTTCCATGGACATTAAAAGGAAATCAAAGATTCACCGGTAATTTGATATACTATCTACGGTTTATTGATAATTTTGCGACGCTAGTAGCATCTCTGTATGCGTTAACAGAGCTACAATTAAGAGATGGTACCCAACTTAAGCACGCTAAAAAGTCGTTTTCGTTGCTAAAGGATTGTCTGGTGAATGCACCATTGTTACGACACATCAAGCGATCGAAACCATTGAGTATAGTTTTATACACCAATCCATGGGCGTTTGGAGTAACAGTGTGTCAAGAGTATGATGGAGTACTGCATCCAGTACGTTACGTCAGTAAGATGTTGAAAGATGCTGAGACGAGGTATACAGGGGCGAAACAAAATGTGCTGGCGTTGCTCAAGACGTTACATAATGCCAGTCACATTTTGTTCGGGCAACATATAACAGTTAACTCAAGATACTCTACGATGCGATGGCTGTTTACGTCGATAAGTTTAACGGGAAGAGGAATTTAGTGGGCAGTACTGTTGTCTCCATGGTCTTTCGAAATCATACGAATGGATCATGAGGATGTCGGTTTACCTGCGCTATTAGCAACGTCTATAGTTCCTGTAGAGTAGACGGATGAAGTGTTTGAAGATATTGATCCGCTGAAAACATTGAAAAATGTGCCGATCATTAAGCCAATTCCTAGTCTGCATCGTCATAGCACTGGATATGTTTTTTCATTTGATGGTGCGGATAAAGAATGATCCGGAACGGGCTTTTGGTATGATCGTATGGGAACTACCAACGTTGTAGTAGCAGCGGAATAAGGAATTCAAGATAACCTTACCGTGAATGAAAGCGATTATCACGGATTAATCCATGTGTTACAACTAGCGCAAGACCATAACGTGAAGTAGGCAATTGTGTGTGGGGATTCTAGACTGGTAATTGGTCAAGTCAATGGAGATCTACGCTGCAATCATGCACCATTATTGGTATGGTTAGGAAGCGTTCGCTCACTAGTAGAGAAGTTCGAAGCAGTCACTCTGATACACGTGGCTCGCAAGTATAATCAGGCAGCTGATTTTTTAACTCAATGTTCCATGAAAGAGCATCCGGCAGGGAAAATTATTAATTATCAGAGAAAAACGGACCTGCAGCTGTTGAATCATTTTCCAGACTTGCTGTTAGCCACTGAAGATGAGGTTCAAGAATCAACCGAGAATACATCCTGTGAATATGGCAGTAATTCCAGTTACGAGGCGCAAGTTGTCACGAAACAGAATTATATATGGGAGAATGATGGTTATTCATCACCTCAAGTATTTGTACTAACTCGAAGTATGGCAAAACCAGCTAATGGAACGCCTCAACCCAAAGAAAATGGTAATGTTGGACAAGGGGCGGATATGAATGGTGATACATGCTCAGCAGAAGGTGTTGTGGTCAGATCTGAAGAGCCTCAGGATGAAAGGGAAGAAGACCCATATGAAAATGCACCAGCTATCCGAGTTGAGCGAATTGGAACAGCTCAGTTACAGTATGGGTGGTGTAGCAAGGTTGTCGCGTATTTACGAGGCTATGATGACAAGATAAGTTCCGCTAGTGAATGGAAAAGGATAGCTCGGCATGCGCTCACTTACGTGTTGGATAGTAAAGGTATCCTGTATTATGTATCAACAGCTCAAGATAAGACAAGAGAATATGTGTGGAAATTGGTGGTACCGAACATGTTACAAGATGATATATTACACGCGTATCATGTGGAAGGCGGTAGGGGGAACATCAAGGAGTTGGAAAGGTCGATGCTCGTTTGAGATCCAAATACTATTTGAGAGGAATGTATGTACATATTGAAAACTATGTTGCAGCGTGTGAAGATTGTTCCACTGCAAAAAGAAGGCCAAGATACCAGGGGCGCACTAGTGGAAATATCGTGGCATCACGACCATTTCAAATTTTAGCGATGGATTTTTCATTGTCTTTACCACAGACTGCAATGGGCATGAAGCGTTATTGTGCTTTATATGTTTGTTCTCTGGGTATGTAATCCTGATTCCAATGAGCACCATCACAGCACAAGATGTTGCAGAAGCATATATGGTGGGAATTTATAAGCGATTTGGAGCCCAAGAAATGTTGAGACATGATAGATATCCACGATTTATGACCTCTGTTTTTTGGAGATTTAATCGAATGCTAAAGCAGAAACAAAGACCTACGTTGGCATATCGAACGCAAGGCAACGGTACCCAAGAAAGATCGGTGCAAACAGTGATCAAGGAAATCAATTGTTACATAAAGGACCCTGAGCAGAGAGATTGGGATGAATATGCGGCTCCATTGGAGTTTGCATTGAATACTTCAGTGGATCTTCAACATCATCAAACTCCGCTCTTTTTGGTGCATGGTTGGGAACCCAGAACCACATTAGAAGCGATGATACTACCCAAAGATTCATCTATCACAGAACAAGACGCATTGGAGTGGAGGTCAGCTGCAACGGAGCGACACATGAGGGCGCAAGGACAGGCTGCTATTATATACAAGAACAAGTGATGAAAGATAGAGCCGAATGTCATAATGAAGCAGTCATATCTAAAGTATGGTCAACCACCAAAACTGCTTATCGACCAGGTGAATTAGTTTGGCTGTATCATGATTTGGTTAAGCCGGGTCTGGTAAGGAAGTTGGCGCATTTGTGGCATGGACCGTATGTGGTTGATGAGCGGGTAAATGATGTTGTATATCGGTTAGTGATACCGACCGATGAAAGCCGAATATTCCCGCTGGTGCACATTTCCAGATTGAAACCATATATCAATAAGATGAGACGACCTCTGGAGAGGCTTCAGATTGAAGACACTCTGGATTTGGATGAGACACTACTTCCAGAAGATTCTTGGTATGAACCTGTTTGAGATGATGAATGGGGTGTGGAGTGTTTTGTCGATTGTCAAATCAAACAGTGAACAAGGAACGGACGTCGGACGAAGGAATATTATGTCAAGTGGAAAGACACCGATGAGAAACCTTGGGAACCAGAGGAAAACCTTTCCTGTACCGTTTTACTATATGAGTTTGATGCTCAACAATCTTGGAAGAATCGGCATAATGCAGCTCAAACAGCAGAAGAGGATACTGCAGAGGCTGAAATGTAGAGGCCTCACAAGATAAGGAAAAAAAAGAGAAAAAATAACAAGACATTCAAGAAAATAGCAAGAAAAAGAAAGAACAAGTAAGACAAGACACCTGGAGATGTAGTACATCCCTACCACGGACCCATGTTGGTTGTGATAAGTAGAATGCAGATCCAAAGTTGGTTGCATTAGGTGGAATAACAAAATAAAAGCAAAATACAGAACAAAGATACATGTTTAAACAAAAAACTGGAAGTTTGTTGGAACATGTGGATTAAAAACGTCGCAGTTAATGTTTATTGGAGCAACATGATTAACTATGACGATGGTATTATAAAAAGTGAGCCTCTGAGTGCTCCATGAATTAATAATGAGACTTGAAGCTCGTGAATATACAAAAATTAGATCGTACAAGAGAAGCCTATCAAGGTCCTAAAGGTGTGAAACCTGTACGACAACAACAAGATGATAAGAAGGGAAACCTATGAAGGTATTAAAGGTGTGAAACCTGTGCATCTATTGTAAAACAACACGGAGAAACGCATAATAAGAATTGTATCGTACAAAGAGAAGCCTATCAAGGTTCTAAAGGTGCGAAAACCGTACGGCAACAACAAGATGATACAAAGAGAAACCTATCAAGGTATTAAAGGTGTGAAACCTGTACATTTATTATAAAACAACGCGAAGAAACGCATAGCAGGAATGAGATCGTACGAAGAGAAGCCTATCAAGGTCCTAAAGGTGTGAAACCTGTACATCAACAACAAGATGATACGAAGAGAAGCCTATCAAGGTTTTAAAGATGTGAATCCTGTACATCTATTGTAAACCAACGCGGAGAAACACATAACAAGAATGAGATCGTACGAAGAGAAGCCTGTCAAGGTCCTAAAGGTGTGAAACCATAGGGTGCTCATCATTCATCACCACTTAACCGTTATGAGACACATCTTGAGTGATAGATGCATCTGTATCCAACACATGTGCCTCTTCCATATCAGCGTCCATGACTTGCTTGTTGTCCAGCAATTTACACATTACGCCCATCTGCAGTGACATCCGTACCATTGTCCACAAAGCGTTATCTACTATACGCTGGTATATTTGGGGTGCATTTTTTAGGCGTTGAGGAATCCGAATCCATTCGAAATGTCCTAAAGGACAAATAAAAGCCGTGATAAACCGAGCCCTCTTTGTCATAGGTATAGACCAAAATCCGCTTGCATTATCCATTAAACACAACCATTTCACCCCTTCAAAGTTGTTCAACTAATCGTCAAACAAAGGCATGGCATACACCATCAGTCTCGTTTTTTCTTTCACGACTCGATAATCAATGCGCAACCGTATGTCCGTTTTATTCTTCTTGAGTACTATGACGATAGGTTATGCCCAAGCAGATTCTAAGTAACTAATTAGTCCTGCTTGTAGTAGACCTCGTATCAATTTATATAACTTCGGAAGCAGTGTAGGTGGTACTTTACGCGCTCGCTGTCCAATAGGTGCATTATCCCCAACATCCACCTCGCAAACTACACCTTTAGCTTGCGCTGGTAGTGCATTACCAAAATTTATGAAACCATCGGTATACTCATACAATAAAGCACGTAGATTATCTTCTTGTTCTTTAGTGGTAACCCCTGGCTCTACTATATCTGTGGTAATCATATCAGGTGGTTTTGTTGGGCTCTTTTCCACTTATGGAATGTGTGCTAACTTTACTCTATATCTTCAGCCGACATCTCAACTCCTTCATGCAAATAGACTTCTCTCTCCAATTTCGTTTGCTCCACCTTAATTGGGTCTATTGCATCCATTACGTACACAGCAGGGTGTTTATCTCAAACAGTCCTTACTGCGTGTACATTAGTCTAGTTAATCGGTTTGGTAGAACCCCCATCACTTGTTTATGCACTTGAAGATAATCCTCCGAAGTCGAACCCTATCGTGTCATCAATGGCAATGGTTTTTCCGTGGGAATTTGACAACTTTGATCCATCATGTTCAGAGTTACACCTGCTTTAACCAAAAAGTATGTACCCAGTATCGCTAACGCATATGTGTCAATACTTGCGACGCACATATCACAAGTGATAACCACTGACGAGCCTATGCGAACCTTGACTGTATCCAAACCTACTTCACCAATGGTGCTGTCCGTCATACCACAAAAGCTAGTTAGATAGTCGAACATCCGAACTTCTACTTGTAACTTCCGTGCCACATTGGTATGCAAAACGGATATGTTTGCACCAGAATCTAGCAATAATGGCAGTTCCAAATCATCAATGGCTCCATTTATGTAAACTTGAGTTGCAGGCTGTTTTACCTCCATCGACTGCTGCCATCCTTCTCTCTACCACATTTTTGTCCACCAGAGTGACACATGCTGAAGTATCCGTTGCTCCATCACTTATCATCAACTTACCTTGTTTATTAACCTTACCGGAAGTAGTTTTTTTATTTTTTCTTGATTTTTTTTATCTTCTTGATCCTCGTCCATAGTGAGCGATCCATCCATATAATGTGTATTATTTTTCTTGGTTTCCTTATTCATGCAGGTTGACAGCGGTATCAATTCAACTTTACTTGACAATGCCCCCCCCTTTATCTCGACAGTGGTTGCAATGCACTGTGAGGTTAGTCGTTTAACTTCTCCACCACCTGAGCCTTAGTCATCTCTCCCGACTTTAGCTTACTGCGCATTTCCGCCTTTCCCTCAATAAACTTCCGGTACTACTTCATATCATTCCCAAGGTTGTCACAATGTGCACATTTCAACAATTGCCAGCAGTTACTTTTTTCATACCCCTTCCGATTACAGTGTTCACATATCACACCACTGTCGGTATTGGCGATTGTAGTATTCCGCGCACTTCTATCCTCGTACGCAGGTAGTACCCGATGTGTTGCATGCACCTCCCAACCTATTAAATGCACGCTAGGTTGCGGGTCCTCATACATCGCATCAGCATTCTTACGTGCAGTCGCCTTCTCTCAAGGTCTCATAAGACGCGCCTCGTGTTTAGTCATCACCCTTTCTAGCTGATCAATAGTCGCAAAGATGATATGCTGGTACTGCATCTGTATGGTGAGATCATGAATAGTTCCCAAGAACTGTTGAATATGTTCTTCCAATAGTGAGTTGTTATACACAGATCAAAAATCCATTCCCTCTCGCACGCTACTGCATTTAATTGATACAAATAGGTGGTGTACAGCGCATCGTACTTCTGTGTCAATTTCGAATACATAACCCTAGGCGACACTTTATCCACGCAAACTTCTTCTGGAAAAGACCTATCACCGCACTCCAATCATACTTTACCTAGCCTGCTAGTTGCTCATACTACCCTAAATCTGTGCTTGTCAAACTATCAACGAACATTTCCAAGTGTTGATTATCATACCAATGCGAAATATTCGTAACATGCGAGAATCGAGTAACCCATGCTCGTGCACTTCCAGCATCCTGCCGATTTCCGTCAAAAGTCTTTATCTATATTTTGGATAATTGAAGTAGATGGTTGACGTGAGGGCGCCGATGCGTTCGCTTCCACCGGGAATACCACACCCTGAAGTACCATGCTGTGACCGTGGCTGAGTATCCGGTGTACGATACGGTACACTAGTCGCTCCTCTCATGGTGTTGGACGTGCGACTAGATAACAGAGCCGTAGTTATCTTGGTCAACTCTTCCAAACTCATGTTCCCATCTTGCATCATCTTAACTAAATTGGATACCACTGGATCTTGTTTGGGCACAACCTGTTGAGGTGTAGCCATAACTTCACTTCATCTGGAGAAAACTCCACTTTCTTTTTTGTCTTAGTACCCCTTTTTGGCCGCCATGGTGAAGTACCAACAAACTCATCGCTTTGAATGAGTTCTAACATACCCGGTGGCTTTGATTCCTTAATCGGTGTGTGGGTAGTATCCGCTATTATATATAAGTGGGGCTGATACTTGTAGTCTCTTCCCGATAAGCCATGAGTGATGTCTCCCACTGATTTCTGCTAATAATAGGGATACCATTAACCCAATATCTACTGCAGTCCGTTTCAAATTAAAATCACATGCACTCTCAAACTCTTCACGTCTGATGTCTCTCTCACTCTAAAGTTGGGTTCAGCCTGCTTTACTTCGCGTATTTCAAATAGTGAGAACCAACTACCTGAATCACTCTATTATTTTAGCACCTGTTGCTGATATTGTTCCATCCATGCACAGGCCTCTGAATATATGTATGTACGACTGGTATCATCTTGATAGTACTCTAATGTGAAATAGTTCTCTGTACTTTCCCTTCTGATACCAAAGCCATTGTGTAAGTTGAACTTTAATGTTGACGTTATTCCCGGGTCGCGACACCAGTTGTCGTGAAGGAACTTAAAATTTTTGTGTTTCCACTCAAATTACAACTCAAGAAGGCAATAAATATACCCTTCTCGCTTAGCTTCCCAGGTTCTTAATAATGACGTCCGAACCACAAAGTTTACTAAACACGATAAGGACTCACCTCCCGAGATTTTCAGGCTGTCTAAACTCTAGCTGGCCCTAGATAAGTGTTGTTTCTCTAGCTTAGATGCTCCCTTAAAGACCTTCTTCTTTTAGTCTTGTTTTTAGTATAGGAACGGTGAAGAAGGATTGCTGGAGGTTTCAAGAGACTTTTGTTGTTCGAGGGAAATTTGAATCTATTAAGCATTACTAAATCCTATATCTATGTCAAACACTCCTTTTACCCACTACTTCTTAGTTTCTTCAGCGCTGACTCCAATACTTGACAGTTACTTCTGAGACCCTCCGTAATCCGATTGGTCGCGAGACGGCCGTCGCGAGATGGCCGTCCAGGGTCGCTTCTACTTGGTTGAAAATGTTCATCCAAAAGCCAAATTCTCACCAATCATAATTCAATGAGTCGCGAGATGGCCTCCCAGGGTCGCTTCTGATTGATCGAAAGTGTTCACCCACAATTCCAATTATTAACAACTTGAGACCAATCTGGGACATCGTATGGGCGAGGAAGAGCGCTTCGTCCGGGTCGTCCAAGCCATAATATACTGAAGCACGCTTGAGGGAAAGGCCGTGGCGAGCCCGTGGCATGGCCATGGTCTTAGCCCTTTGGCTTTGCGCCACATCAAGTAGCCGCGATTATGGCAACGACGTACAACGTGGTAGCTTCAAAATACAACGTCGCGCTAATACTTAGAGCCAGGATCACTCGAGGAAGAAGAGAGGAAGATGGCCACCGATGCCTTCTTTGATGGACACGTGAAACGCTTTCGGACACACACGCAAGGAACTCACCAGCTTCAAAACACAACGTCGCGCCGCCAGTACTTGGGGTCTTGGCGTGTAGATATACCGTGGCTATAATTTGACCAGCGACCCGACCATCGCCAGGAAAACAAAATCAACGGAAAAAGAAAAAAGTACCACATAGATAACGACCGCCGGTCATCTTCTACACGCTGCAAGCGAGAATTCTACTTCACCACATTTGTATGCACTGTGGTACGCTTTTGAAGAGGAAAACCATGAGATGAAAGTTGATGCTGAGGAAAGGTCACCCATCTCTTCTTTGCACATTCAAAAATCCGCCGATCTCATGCGAAGAAACTACAACATAATTGTCATGAACAGTACCTACAAACCAAACAAGAAGAAATTTCCTTGCTTTGCTACATGTTTTTGGATTGACGGATTTGCACAAAAGATTTTCCGGCGCATTTATGTTTCATGAAGAACAATATAATCGCTTCGTACCCCATTGCTGTTGAATACCTGCGTGGGATGTTCAGAGACTATGGAATACCATCCGTGTTCGTGATCGATTGTGAAGACGCTTTGATAGATGCTTTGCACCAATATTTTCCAGGCACCGCGATTTTTCTCTGCGTTTGGCACATCAAAAAGTCTGGTGAAGAAGTGCAAGTCAGTATTTCTTGAGAAAGATGCCTCGGAAGGGTTCTTGAGAGAATGGAACTTGGTACGTCTTCATGCGAATCTATCTTTTTGCCATAACAGTGAAATTAATTTCCATAAATAGGTTGTCTACGCAAAGAACGAGGATGTATTCAAAACCGCCTGGAACTACTTCCAAAAAAATTTCGTTCGCGAGGAGACGTTGTTCAGTACGTTGCCGATCAATGGATCATCCCATATATGAAACGTTTGTGTCTGCATGGACCAACAAGATTCGAATTTTTTGAGATATCGTGACGTCACGAGGGGAAGGTGCACATTCCCATCTGAAGAAATACATAAAAAAGCACGTTTGATTTGCGGGAGACTTTCCAACGCGTCAAGCAATTTATGAAAAAATTTCTGACGGAACACAAATCCGATTTGGCCGCACAACAGATGAAAGTCCTCAGGTATGCTCAAACTGCTCTTGGGCCGAGGACGGACATCTTTCAAAAAAGTCGTTAGAAGAGTGTCACATTTTTCCGTCAAGAAGTTTGATGAGCAGGTTAGTTTGTCGTGACTTTTACAATCCAATGAACTGCGGTCTAATTGGGGGCCTCGATTTTTTTTGTTTAGTTGGAGAAAGCGAGCCAAGATCCGAGTGCCGACGATCCCACTTGCTCCACCGCTTCTGAAACCGTCTAGCACGTGTTGGGCCAGCTGCTTGACGAAGGAAATCAACTCGAGCTAGAACACTTCGATGATAACTGGCACCTTCAGCAAATGTACCACTTTCCCGGATCAGGTTGCGGAACCTGATGCAACCCTTACGGTGGTACTGCGATAAGTAACTACCAACCTTTCCAATCTCCCTACGCACCAACATCAGGCAATGGTTGAAGATCTGCACAACACATCACAACAAGTACCCCAGCCGCTGCGAGATTCGGACAGTGCTCGAACGAAAGGAAGACCTACGAACGCTGGAGCCTAGAGGAACGTTTCATCGACCCGGTGCGACCCATCCAGTTTTGAGTATATCGAACCTAGTCAAAAGAAACGCCGAGTCCAGAAGTATGGGGCTTGTGGAGGATTGGGACATAGAAACAATTCTAAAAAGTGTTTATTGAAGGGGTTCTCTGCCTCCTTGGCGCCCTCGGCAATCAACTTAATTCATCTTCCTCCGAACGTGGCACCAGCGGCGGAAAATTTGCCACCAGATAACCAACAGTCTTTTTTCGGGCCGCTGGAGTATTCATTGCGCCCGATGTGCCAGTGGGATATCAGATTGTCCGACTGAAGTGGCAAATAATTTTATGAGCAACTCGCCAGTGCTAGGACAACATTATGTTGCGGTACCGATTTGGATTGATGGAAGTGGTCAGATGGACCGCCTGGGAGGATCATCAATCGAAAATAAACGGTTAAAGCCTTGGGTCTGGCAATATGTCTCACCATAGGTGATATGTCTGGTAGATTGTATATTTATTAGTCGATCCTGCCGAAAAGGTGTGCCCAAACCAATTTGCAGTTTGCGTGCATCTGAATAGCGTGTGTCCGCATAATTTCCATATAAAGTATTGGTACTTAGATTTGGGCCAAAAATTTTAAACGAACATGTAACGTCCGTTGGTTTCCCTTCTTGTTCCCTATTCTGCCTACCGATATATTCACAGATATTAATCGTAGACCGCACGGCTGGAACTAAATTCAACCTGGCGAGTAATCTAGTGAAAATCTTTTTGACCTCAAGCAGAAGCGTGTGCGTGCTTTGGCGGTCCTTATATGATTTAAAAATTCTTCGATCGTGTAAAAAGTCCGCATAGCGGTCTTCCATGTTCAGGTCAACTTGCAGAGTAATATTATAGTTCCTAGCCTACGGGCTGTCTAGACCTGACTACACGTGGAGATCCACAGCCATCGGCTGAGGGCGACACGTGGCGCGATCAGAGTGGAGCACCCACACCGAGGTTCACGACTACGAGTGAACCGGTCCGCGACCGAGGTCAACGGACCCGTGTAACCCATATTGGTTACGGCGGGATAACCCAACTGGTATCCCACTGCACCTTGAGGTGGATCTCCAACACTCCTCTCACCGAACAGGTGCAACAGCTACACACGCAGTGTGCCGGCCAAGGCCATAGCCCTCAGGCGCCTTGGTTTTCTTCGTGGGAGAGTCTTCAACTCCTCCTCATACGCTGGTGGTACCATCACCACGCAGCCGTTTCACGTTCTTCGACCGGCTCCGGTTCTGCGCTTGAACATCCGCAGACACCGCTTCTGCTAGACGACGGGGCCGCGCTCACGAGCCGCTGACTGACCCTGTTTGTCGTCCGCCTGAGCGGCGCTAGTTCACCGCAGGCTCCCCCTTCTTCTGGCCCTCTTGGAGATTCGACGATGATCCCCCTTGTTCTGGGCCACGGGACGCTGCTCTCAGGCAGTTCCAACAGGCTCTCGCGTCGAAGCTGGATCCGCTGCACGTCCCCGAGTCTTCTTCCACTTGCACAGTTGCCACAGACGCCCAATGGCGCTGTCTCCTCCAATCCATTCAGGAATAGGAGTTGGTCTTCACCAATCGACTCATGCCACAGCACCACCTGTGCTGTCCTCTGTCCAGCCAATGGACAAGAGGGGATTCCTGATTCGGATCTTGGTCGTCGCCCTGCCGGTTATGCATCACCACCCGGGAGCTGCCGCTGCTCTCTCCCCTTGCTCACGACTCATCGTGGTGTGTTTCAGGCGACCGATCCCCAATCGTCACTGCAACTGTCTCCTCGACGATGTCATCCCGCCATCCTTTCGTCGCTTGCCCTGCGACGGCTTCACGCGCTCGCAACGCGTCTTCCGTGGTGTCGGACAGATAAATCCGGCTCCACCGGCACACCACGACGACTCACTGGCCGTCTCCATGCTCCCCGACGGTGCGGATCCACGCAACAGCTCGAGCATGCCACAGCAGCACCTTAGCACCGCAGTAGCCGTCATCCCGCAGCTCTTCGCACCCATTATCTCACGGTGGCCTCACTGTAGAGAACTTTCCTTGCCAGCACCGTGTCGCTTACGGTGGCCTTGCATTAAAGCACGATCTTTAGTGTGCCGAAAACAGTCGTCGAGTCTTCATCACCAGCGCCACCACATAGATCACAGCTCGTCGGCCATGCGCCCACAGATCACGTGGCGTCTTATTGGCGTCTCCACCTTCGTCGAGAGTCTCTGGAATCTGCTCAAAGAGCTCCATCACCAACACTCACTCGTCCGCCAGAGTCTCACGACGATACGCTATCGCCACGTATCGTCCTACTCCGGCCTGGGGTCTTCACGGCCAATTCTCTCACAAGCCACTGCCTTCACATTCGAGCTGGTCTCGCGCGCGCAGATCATGACGGTCTCCACACACTGTATCACACAGAATATCCGGCCGAACCGCCTTCCGACCATCCTTCTTGATGTCGAGTGGCACGCACTTCACCACGCGTACTGGACGCATAAGAGGGCTGATCAAGCAGCAGAAAGAGATAATGATAAATGTGATCAGCCTGATTTACCACGCTTGGCTAATTTCCATATCGATGAGTTTTCTCGGTCGCCGGTGATCATGGAGGTCGATCTACTTCCAGGTGAATCGCGCGGATATTGGAAATACCACTCGCCAAAGAAATGGTTTAAACAGTACGCTTCCTTGGTCACAATACGCTTCCTTATCGCCGTACGTCGAACACTTCCCGGCCCTTGGAGTCCACGCTTGAACATCACGTGAGCTCCCTTTACGCGTTCTGCACACACCGCGGAGCTGCATCTCGGGGGCTTGTCGAGTGCGTCACCTTCTCCTCGTCGCTGGCCACTGCCGAGCGAACCCACACAAGTGGACCGGCACGACCGCCAATCCCGCGTTGAACTATCGTGGTTTCCCTCAAACTAATCTCACCGCTCGCAGTCGCAATGCCGCGCAGCCGGACGAGGTCTACGGCGACGGAGTAACGTCCGCCACCGGACTCATGCAAAGCGACCATGGAGCCCAACAGGTGTTGGGCTCATAACCTGTAACAAGTCCGCAGAGCGGGCTCCCATGTTCAGGTCAACTTACAGAGTAACATTACAGTTCCTAGCCTACGGTCTGTCTAGACCTGACTACACGTGGCGATCCACAGCCAGCGGCTGAGGGCGACACGTGGCGTGCTCAGAGTGGAGCACCCACACCGAGGCTCACGACTACGTGTAAACCGGTCCGTGACCGATGTCACCGGACCCGTGTAACCCATATTGGTTACGGCGGGATAACCCAACTAATATCCCACTGCACCTTGAGGTGGATCTCCAACAGATTGGACATAAACCCACTTCGTGAACCTTCCAACAAATCTCGCAAACAAAAAACGGTGATCTGTAGAGAATCCACGTCTCTACCACTTCCCTGAAATCAATCATTTCAATACCCACGATCGTAGTGCTCCATCGATCTACAGTAAGAACGGTTTTTGGTTTGGTCGATCTAGATGTGGCTGGTCACTAACCATTTTTTGGATGTCGATTTGTTGCCCTGCCAATGTAAATCCGGGTACAGCCTCCGACGAGACACGACGATATTGATTTTAGCTTGTTCTTGACTAGAACGACCATTGTCTTCATCCGACTCGGAGCTATTTGAGTCGGTTGTGGTCATTCAGACCGTCCGCACTTGTCTGGTTGGAAATTGCTTGATCCGATTCGGATTCGATCTCGATCTGTATCGAACCGACTCTCTCTCTTGGCCAGCTGAAGGGTTGACAACGTCTGCTTCAACTCCCCGGTATTTTTCTAGCGCAGTAGGGTGAGCTCATCTCATCAGCTCTCGATCATCGAGGGCGCTTAAAAATTTAGAACATGTCCATACGTAGCTCAAGCTGATGAGCGTTTTAACCGGCATATTAGCCTTAGACCAGCTATATTTTAACGGTGTTGAAAATTAGTCGCGTTTAGCGTCCCTTCAAATTCTTCACATAACCTGGACCAGCTGGTTTGGACCTCTCAACTCTGCCGCTGGATCCAGTTCTTGGCTGAAGCCCCAAGATTCCCGAATACCAGTCATCACTCCTTTTGCAGATCCCTTATTTCTTTACATGACTCATCGATGGTCTCTTAGTAGTAGGATCCGGACTTCCGGACTGAATTATGGTTGCAAGGACCATAGCTTCGATCAAGGGCATGGTTATGGCCCTAAACACGTAGGATGCGTATTGAAGAAGAAGCGAAACAAGAAAGAAAAACAACCTAGCGCCCGAGAAGGTCCCCTATCATCCAGTTACGAAGAGTATGAGAAACGAATGAAGAAAGATAACTTGATATGCAGGAATCTTTCTATTTAAGAGCACTGGAACATTTCATGAAGACGACTGAAATTACGGAGATTGTCCAGCTTAAGGCCATCCGCAAACAGGAGGACCCCTAGTGGCCTCAGTAAACATGTCCGACTTGATCAAATTAATATCGAACAACTGAAACAAGCGAGGGCTAGCACGGAAGCGTTCGAACCCGACGAACCGTTCGATTTGGATTACAACGCGACAAGAAAGACAGCTACCACGCTAGATAATTGTTTGACCACTGGTAGGTATAGCGGAGGTTTAGTCAAATACCCCGCTTACTCGCTCAGCCCCGTCATAGGCGGAAAAGTCGCCAAAGGAGCTGTATGGATTACGGGTAGCATCAACCCTATCAGCAGACAGATCCGTCCATTGGAATCACGTCAGAAAACACTTGATACTGCCACAAGGAAGACAGACAATGCAGACCATGAATAAAACCCAGAACCAGAATCAAAACGAAATCACCGGTGAGAGCCAACAAGATACAAAAGGAGAGGTGGGCAGGTCAGTACGCCCTGGTGAGCAACCGACGTTCAGCAGACCGAAGACTCACCAGATATCCGGAATGCAACCTTAATCCGACCAGACGCAAATCCGAGCGCGCCAGTTCCCGAACGGCTACAAGAGATGTTGTATTCATCATGATGGAACGGTCCTTGCATCATTAGCGTCGGGCAGAAGCTACTTAAATCTGTCCAAAAATGAGGGAATGGAGTCCGTGGCGTCGGATAGATCTGACAGTCCAGAATAGATTGTCCCACGGTCTAATAAGTTCAAGACGTCTGTACACCACGATTAAATAGAATGGTAATATGTTTATTACGCCCCGAAGGATTGACTCTCTCATGGCTTCGGGAAGAATTTTGCTAACATTTGAGAAAATGTATACGCTCGCGGCTTGCGTCATTGGCTTCTTCTGGCTGCAATTAGGATCGTGATATCCACGTGAAAGACGGTCATTTATCAATGCCAGGATGGAGTCGATCAGCTCAGCTAGCAAGCACTAATCTCTAGACGATATCAATTTATGGATGGATGCCTTGGATAGCCAACATGGCATCTGCAATTCGACGCAGACTCAGGGTCGGTTACTCACGTGCGTATGCAGCGACGGAGTTAGCCTTCTTAAGCAACCATACGACTGAGTGAGAGCAATGTTTGCAACTTGAGAGTTTTGCAGGCCTGAAGAAAGTTCGAAAGAAGGGTCCCCAGTCCGATCGAGCAGTATCTATGCAGTTCACAACGATAGATGAAGCCAGGTGGAGGAGTTTTCAATAGTATGTCCCGACCAAACATGCTGGCGTGCTGCCGCCTTAGGTTGAAATGTCTAACTACTGCTGACGGAATCCGGTTCAAGCCGGGTGGCCTGAAGTTAACATTCATGGAATTTCGGTGTCGGAGAGGGAGAGACAGAAAGAGTAACCTACAATGCGTGTGAACTTGACGAAATGCGTGTCGGCCTTCGGGCGGCATCTCTAGAAGTCTCCTGGTCAACAGTGTACACGTCGGTGTGTTTTCTCGATCATAGATTATTATGGAGCCGAAGTTTCTGCCGGGGAGTCACGTTAATACTGGATATTTCAGTCTTTGGATAAATGGTTAAATCAAGTAAATGCTGGTGAAAAATTAATAACCGGAGGGACTCGATTTCATTGCAATTTTTTTGATACCACCTTTTTGTACGTAAAATTAGGTGTCAGATAGATGAAATGCAGAAAACAAGAATATATTAGAATGAATTAGAGGGGTGAAATCGGGTTAAGATCTCATTTGCAGGTTTGGTGGTATATCTTGTTGGAAGAGTGTGTATCCATTTTGGACTTTGCACTCTTCTGAATAGTGGAATCCCATTGGCTGTTCAGGTACGACATACATTTCATGCATATAATAGCGGTTACGAGATTAAGTTGCATTAGTTATACTTTACTTTCCATTTTGCATTTGTATTAAGAGTACACCTACTGAACTCTCTGTGGCCACTACGCGACGCACGCCTCTTTACACCTTCCGCTGATCCTCCCGCGCTGAAACTTCGTCAGCAGGTGAGTCTTGATCGCGTGAAGTGCACTCAGATATTTTTGTTGAGTTTTAACAGGTTATGCGCCTAAGTTGCGTCAAGTAATCTCTTGGAGTTTTCTTGGTGATTGGAGTGTGCTCTATTGGATATTTTCTCGTCGTTACGTTTCGTGGAGCTAGTGGAAAGTCCCCCATCGAAGGGGTAGTGATTGACGAACGTGACTGAAGGTTTTGTATTAAGTTTATGATGTTTGATTCTGATGGAGACGATGTGCCCTCTGTGGATGAATTTCGGGAGCTGCTGCGCAGTTTGCGGGAAGTTACGACAACTGCGAACAACCCAGATGCAGGGCAAGCCAGGCCACTATCCCCGAAGAGATCCCCCGAGCTTAAGAGGGAGGAACCGGTGCGTATACCGCAGTCCGAGTTCCGGGAGAGTCTTCAGAATTACTGTCCGTTCGGCCAGAAGATGTCGTTGAACGACCTGGATGAGGACGAAGGGATAGAAGCTAGCGCACGGCCACTCCCACATGTACATGAAGCACCCCGCAGGGCGCCCGCTGCGGCGCAAGGTGCAGGCGGTGCCGGAGTGCCCGCCGCGCAGGGAACTGTACCGGTGCAATACACCGGGTACAAAATACCTAAACTAAGTATTTAAAAGTTTTCAGGGCGCGAGCTGTATCCCGGTCGGGGTGCAGGCTACCGCCAATGGGCCTACCTGTTTATGGAGGCGATTGAGATTGCAGAGATGACTTCTGGTTTCCAATGGAGCGAACGGTTAAAAGTAAACAAATTTGGAAGGAACCGCCGCGGAGTACTACCGGACAAATGTTGCATGGTGGAGGCGGGTGCGACCGACGCTAGTCTACGTGATGGACCAGATGTGGCTGGGATTCAGAACGACTATATCCCACCACCAAGCTGCTACCAGATTCACAATGGAAAAAGATGCGCGGCGCAGCTGGACGGAGCATTATTTGTACCTATTAGCTCTGGCTCGCGAAAGCGGGTCGAGTAAAAAGTTAATTGTCGAAAACATCGTCAAGTACGCTGCGCCGCGGCTGAAAATAATGCTGATGGCAAGGTATGACCCAAGGAGGGGGGATAACCTCAGCCATGCGAAAGAGTTGATTGCCTGGGCGCAGGAACTGGAGGACGATACAGTGAAGGCTAAGACCGCCCTTAAGTTTCACGCGCATGCAGCAACATCTGGTAAGGGGTGGCGCGTGTTCTAGGCCTGCGGTGGCGAGGGGCACATACAAAGGTATTGCCCCGAGAAGCAACGGAAGAGTGGAAGTGATCGCAGTCAAGGGCCGAGCCGTAGAGGCAGTGAAAGGTCGCTAAAGCGTTTCGTGCTTTCGACCATGGATACCACTATAGGTGCATATGTAAATGCATGTGGTAATGAAAGCGACATAGAAAATGTTTGGATTATCGATAGTGGTGCTAGTAGACACTTGGTGTCGAACGCGAATTTATTGGAAGATGCAAAGGACTGTGGTCCTGATGATACTTTCGCCTTGCCGGATGGAGGCACCCTACAGGCAACCAAGGTCGGACGGCTTACGTTGCGGACGTGCGACAAAAGTGAAACGGTCGTTATATTGACCGAAGTATACTTCGCACCGCAACTATCCAGAAATCTGATTTCAATTGGTCGACAGCGTAAAAAGGGTTGCGCCATAGTTGACGATGGCCGCAAGCTGCGAGTAATGATTAAAGGCAATTTTTTTTGATGTGATGACGCGGATCCGTTTTTATTGCCAAGTTGAAAGCCGAGAGGGCGCACAATTTTTCGAAGGATTTCGTTGACATGGTTGCCAATATTGTGTTGGAAGACGTCGGTCCAGACGTCCACACTGGCAGCCTGCACCACTTCCATATGCGCCTGGGTCACCTGGACTATGATACCATTGAAAGGTTGGCCAGGGACCCCAGATCTGGTATTTCTTTGACGGACACGAATAGGCCAAATTGCCTTACGTGTGCCGACGGGAAGGCAACCAGGAAGGTGCAATCGAAGGTGGATTCGGGCAGCAACGCCCCGATAGACTGCATCGGATGAGTGATCTGCAGTGACCTCAAGGGTCCGATCACTCCCCGCGACAGGCGAGGTAATCGGTTTTTGGTTGTTTTTGTCGATCACCACTCAAATTATGTAAGGGTTTTCGAGGCGCGAACCAAGGACATGGCGGCAAGGATTTTCGGACATTTTACCGCCTGGTTCGAGAACGCGTTTTCGTGCAGAGTGCACGTGTTGCGGACAGATGGCGGCGGAGAGTATAGGAACGTCGATCTGTTTTGCAAACAGACCGTATCCGCCGCCAAGTGACTGAACCGGGAAATCCTGCCTCAAATGGTAAGGCAGAGCGAATGAACCGGACTATTTTCAACATGGTCCGGTGCATGATATTTGGGTACGGTGTACCCCTAACGTACTGGTCGGAGGCGGCTGAGTATGCTGCGTACATACTCAACCGTACTCCAACAAGATCAAATATCGGGTGAATTTCGCCGCTGGAAGTGCTGACCGGCAAACGGCCGGCAGTAAATGTTATTGTGGTTTTCGGGTCCCCGTGCATGGTTTGGCGGGACCCAAAGAAGAAGACGCTGGCGAAGAACGCCGAACGGGCCCTAATTCTAGGGAAGAGCGATGAAACGAAAGGTTTCAAGGTGTTATTGATGAAAGACAGGGTGGTCGTGGTGACGAGGCACGTCACCGCGATTGAAAAGCTCAGCACTGAGACAAGCGACGAAGTGACCAAGATGTTAGAAGGTGAACGCAGCCAAGAACCGGAGGAAATGGCCGAATCTCGTTCGAGAAAACACTAGTCTGAATACGCCAAGTCCAGGGCGCGAAAATGACGGAACACCGGAGGCTGAAACCGAGTCAAGACACGTTGAAAAAGCTGTGCAAGGCACCAGGAATACGCGCAGGAAGTCGAAGAAGACGGATAAAGGTCAAGAATATGAAGAGTCGAGGACCAAAAGGGTCGCTTCAAGTGATGAATCTCCAGAAAAAATTGACGAAAATGACGAAAATGTGGAAAACGCTTTATGTTTGTATGCGGTGTGTGAGCCTGGTTGCGAGCCACCAAGTGATTCAACGATGCAACCAGACCCACGAAATTATCGTGAGGCGCACGGCGGCCCGCAGACGAAGATGTGGAAACAGGCAGAAATGGAGGAGCTCAAGGCCCTCCAAGATCTCGAAACGTGGGACGTCGTTCGCCGCCCTAAGGGCAAGGTACCTCTCCCGACCAAGTGGGTGTACAAGAAGAAAGTCAGTGCAAACGGGTCGGTTGAGAGGTACAATGGGAGGCTGGTCGCCTGAGGCGACAAACATATTTTTGGAGCCGATTATTTTTTCACGTTTTCAACCGTTATGGGGTAGAATAACGTCAAGTTGATTCTTCTGTTGGCGCAAGTGTGGGGGGTAGTGGCACGCCACGGCGATGTGCCAAGTGACTACCCCAAGGCCAAATCTGAAGACGATGTGGAAATCTACTTGCAGGTGACGCAAGTCATGGATATCACGATGGATACATTGCGTGATTTCGGTGTAAAATCACCAAAGGAGCTCGCGCTGAAATTAAAGCGCAACCTGTATGGATTGAAGCAGACTGGGCGCCTGTGGCACCAATTCCTGTGTGAAACGTTAATGAAGTTTGGATTCACGCAATTTTTCACGGACACATGTATTTTCGTCAAGCACAAGGTAGCCGAAACGGTGTTAGTTGGAGCATATGTTGACGACCTCCTGGTTACTGGAACCAGTGAGAGGATCGTGCTGGAATTTCTTTCGAACATGCAAGTTTTGGAATTGAAAGACTTGGGTAGTGTTACCAAGTTTCTGGGCATCCGGATTCAAGGTGATCCGAGGAGCGGTTACGTGCTGGATCAAGAAGGCACAATCAAGGAAATACTGAAGATGAACAGGCTGGAGAAGATGAACCCAGCTTGGACTCCGGTGCTGGCACTGGATCACGTTAAGGAATACCAAGAATTTCCGTTGGTGAAGCCGAAGGAGAATTTACCAAGCATAAAGCAATTTCAATCGCTTGTGGGCAGTCTGTCATGGGTCGGCCGGTGCACGCGTCCTGACATTTCGTTCGCCGTGCACCGAGCCACACGTAAGACCCATGCACCCACACTGGGCGATTACAAGATTTCCAAGAGGATCCTCAAGTACCTAAAGGGTACGGGTGATCTCAAGTTGATTCTAAAACATGATGATGATCTACCAATGCCGCTCCGTATTATGGTTTTTAGCAATGCTGATTTCGCCGCTGACAAGGTGGACCGGAAAAGTGTTTCGGCGATGGTAGTGTTTGTGAATGAAGTTCTCGTGAGCTGGGCCTGGAAGAAGCAGACCGCGGTTGCACTGTCAACCGCGGAAGCGGAATTTGTTGCGGCAGCCATGGCCGGAAAGGAGGCGTTAGGGCTGCGAGAGCTGGTCACCGAAATTGGCATGCATCCCAAGACGCCGCTCGTGCTTAAAATGGATAATCAAGCTGCAATACGACAATTGGAGGATGAAGTGAGTGCAGCGAACTCGAAGCACGTGGACATCAAATTAAAATTTCTGAAGGATTATACCAAGAAGGGCATTGTTTTGGCGATCCACGTGCCGAACGAAGCGATGTTAGCAGACCTACTGACCAAAGA
The DNA here is from genome assembly GCA_026184515.1 of Peronosclerospora sorghi. Lineage (NCBI taxonomy): Eukaryota > Oomycota > Peronosporomycetes > Peronosporales > Peronosporaceae > Peronosclerospora > Peronosclerospora sorghi. The sequence goes on from CM047592.1 coordinate 9,631,134, forward strand.
CTTGGGAGCGCAGCGTATTCAAGTGTTGTGTGCAGCTCTAGGCCTGCAGTGATGGTGTAACAGCCTCCGGTCTTCCAGGAGGAGTGTTGGAAGAGTGTGTATCCATTTTGGACTTTGCACTCTTCCAAATAGTGGAATACTATTGGTTGTTCAGGTACGGCATAAATTTCATGCATATAATAGCGTTACGAGATTAAGTTGCATTAGTACTGGATAGCTACTTAAGTAACCATACATAATATACTTTACTTTCCCTTTTTCATTTGTATAAAGAGTACACCTACTGAACTCTCTGTGGCCACTAAGCGACGCACGCCTCTTTACACCTTCCGCTGATCCTCCCGCGCTGAAACTTCGTCAGCAGGTGAGAGAGTCTTGATCGCGTGAAGTGCACTCAGCTATTTTTGTTGAGTTTTAACATATCTTGGGTCGGGTTACAGGCGAGAAAGGAGGCTATCGTGGTGGTGGACTTCATGGTGCGAGTCGGTATTCGGCTAGACCAGTCAATTAGAGTTGTAACCCTTCCTGACGAAAACAAAATCCAGCTACGGTGTTCATACAGAGTTCGTGGTGTTGAGAGAATTTACGATTGGGAAGGACAATATATGTTACCTTACGTCCACGTAATTGTCGGCATAAATTGTGATTGACTCGCGGGGAGAAATAAATGGGTTTAAGAGGGTACCCACATTGGGTTAATACAAGTAACGAAAATCATCCATTGGCCTCTAATTTTGCACGAAGCCACAACTGTGGCTATGTGGTTTGCGGAGGGAAAATGTCCCCTCTTATATATCTTACGGTTCGAGAAGGAATGTAGAATGGCCAAATTCGGCCTATCCGTCGACCACCGACTTGGTCAGCAACGAGACGTCAGGTGTAGAAGATACGTCGTCTATGGTGGAAATATTAAAGAATCTCTCCATTTAATCGGAATAGGTGTAAGCCATGTCAAGCGCGTGCTGTAAGGGCTATTGGATTACACTTGGATCCCGACTCTACCTGACGTTGGATTCTTGTCCACTGCGGGACTCGAACCCGGTCTCATAGTGGGGGCCTTAACCACTCTACCACGGGTTTGTTACTTTGCCTATGGTGGAGTGACGGAGTACAAGATCACCACCAAGATTATAACTTGCAGCTCCACGTCCCCAAAACAGGCAGTCCTACCTGCTCACTGCACTACAAACAGTGAGCGGAGACCGAACTCGTTAAGACGGAGCTGCTTCAAGATGAAGAAGATGACCAGGCAATGGTTGGGAAACAATGTGCAATCATACACTGAACAAGTCCTCTCAGGAGAAGTCAAACGTGACGCCGCCCACGTCGGGGAAGATGCAGTTGCGCTAACCTTACCTTTAAAAGAGGGTAGAGCAGCTCAAAAGATCACGAACCGGAATCCGAGCAGGTATGAATAAAGCTAGGATACCCAAACCGGTCGCTCAGGATAACCCCTAGTATCGTGAAAAGCTTCTTAAGCTGACTAAAGGCTGCTCGCTGGATGACATCCAATCTTCTACCTCACCCTGTCCACCTTAATAATAATATATTATTTTTAATATCATAGAGAATGCTTTATCGAAATAGTCCCTCGAAAGCAAACAAAACAATCTATCACTCTACCGCCCCCGACCGCCAGGTAGTTTTGTTCGGCCGTATAGCGTCAATTAACGTTAAGTTCAATATCATGGAAAGTGATCACCGCCGCATCGGATTGTATTCTAGGTATCCCGATCAATGATAATGAGTATCAAGAGCTGATGCTCTGTATGATGATTCTAGTTTCAAAATCAAATATGATAATTAAGCAGATCACTGGCAAGATAGAGTGCAAGTAATCGGAGCTTTTGAGCCAAAAAGTCTTATAATCCATTTGTAATTTGATTCGGTTCACTTAACTGAATTCTGAGCTGATTTGTTTTTAATTGAATCAGCATACTTACTACACATTTGTATATTAGTTTAGATTTTGTTGTACAAGCAAATGTAACCATTTATATAATTGCCTTTTTGTGTAGGAACAAATTAGGAAATAGTTATTTAATATAAAATTAAGTATTAGAAACAAATTTAGCTTTATTTCTACCCTATATTGAGCTTCTCCTCACGCAAATGTACTATGTAAGCCTGTAACAGCACCCCTGTTATAGTTCTAGCACTTTGTCGTGACGATTGACCCGTTCTGCTGGTTGTCTAGCTGATCATAAGGCGACCTAGAGTACATGACCTAGCGAAGCGCCTATATGGGGTTACTAGCGATGAGTTTCCCATCTTTCAACACGCCAGTTAGCGTGCTGTCGTGGAGCATAGACTCTGATGCTTGATGAAAAATCCTGGATGAAATCAGATGCCTCTTCGCTGGTTCCTGTGCCATCGGCATTGCCACGTAACCCGTTAACGGGAACGGAAAACCTCTCATGCGATGGCTGCATCAATTAGAGACATCATATAGTCACGAAATATGGGTGTAACCAGGTAACAGGTACATTTTACCCTATACATGTCTCGGCGGTCGCGCCAAGTCATAGAAGTGAGGGCGCAGAGGGGGTGTGGCCCGTATGTGTTTGGAACGCTACAAGAGTTTAAAGAGACTAAAAAGTGAGCCTCTTCAAAATAAACTTAGATGTCGATCTAATTTTTAAATCATGTCAGGGTAAGCTTAAAATATAAGTTTAATCGCAGAAGGCACAATCTTTGAAATTTTAAAAAATGTGAATGAACAGCTGGACGCATTGTGATTAACATGAAGAGACTAAAAACCAGTCTTTAAGCAGTACCTTCCGGCATCATCCCAAGCGTTTACAGGATGCTGGATCCGGGAAGATATCGGTATACGTGCATCCTCCCACTTCTGGTAGCAGTCGAAGAAAAACGAGCCCTTCGATTCTAACTTGCAGCAACACGTGCCGCATGACGATAATCATTTTCACCTACACTATACAGAACCACGACATAGTGGTGGAGATGCAGGTTGCAGTAGCTTTTACACCGAAGCATTCGAAAATATAACAAGAAGAATCTTTGCTGCAAAAGATGCGCGAATGTGGGGCACTTTACAAATGAATGATGCACCGCGTCCGATTCCACATATTCAGTGTCCTCTGATATAGGTAATAAATAGGGCGACCTCCTCTTCTTTCAGATAAAAACGGATAATAGGGGTGGAGAGCCTTACTGGAAGAGTTGTTTCACATACCGAAATCGGGCATGTGAGATCGATAGACCAGACGGGACAATTTTTCGGCAATGCGTGTAGGGTGACGCAAAAACGCTCATCACCCTGAAGGCTAATCCGCATGCGGCCGATGCTACCATGCGTGAATTGCTTGATACCGGCGAATCCAACAACGTTGTGAGAGCAAGGGTTTAGCAACGTTAAACCTTGTGCATGTTAAAAAACCACGAAGCATATTTCCTGTACAGCTAGCAACGGGTGCACCATGACAATGCCAAAGCATGTAATTGGCATACGCTTTGAATATACGCCTTGAATTTGAGGAACTATTATTCAAGTGTGAATATTCGTCCTCGAACTAGATGACAAGCTCAATGTTATCTTGAGCATCCGATGAATGTCCAAGCATCAGCGAACGATCAATTGGGATGATGTGTTGATCGCAACAACTGGACGCCTAGAAGTATTTATCGTTTATAACCGCAAAGATTGGTCACCCTTTAAGTAATTTAAGTGAATCAGCGTATCCAAACGCTGCGTCCGCAAGACCGGTAGGTAGCGAAGATACCACCAGCTCTTATCCGACAATTGCAACGGACGGTAATCTGTTGACAATAGTCCAGTGGGACTTGCTCACGCAGCAGCATAACATCTTCGAGAAGGTGGAGGGGTCGGTACGGGTGATAAACCTGTCGTTTTGGCTTACTCAAGATAGACGACAGTCGTCGTGAAGGCGACAGTTACCGTTACCATTGTCGACAAAGTCTCCCCCCGAAGATGTAACGTTACCATGGTAGGCAGATGGCCACCGTGAGGAAGAAACAGGTCAGACAAACTCATATGACTTCTCGAGCACGTTGGGCGTTTAACGTCCTAGCGCAAAAAGATATCGGATTGGCTACCCAGTAAATAACATTCAGTAACCCATCAAACTTGGGTTAGAAGGTGTTGGATCTTCCAATTCTGTTGGAAGCAGTTTGTAAAGAACTAACGCGACGATCAGATCGAACAGATCTGTATCATCGTTTCGAATGATGAACCGTATATATACAAAATAAATATCCACGTTATAAGTAGGTGACATCGGGGATGACTGCATTCATCATGATAAAACCAAATTCAGCGCTTTGGGGCGTAGAGCTTGAATCCTTTTTTTTTAAAGCGTCATTCCCTTATTTCATGAGCACTGGAAATACGCTGACATATTTTTGAAGGAGGTCGATATGACCTCCCGAAAGATAATTGACTCGAAATGAGATAGATCTTATGACACACACGAAATATTGCGTTACGTATCTACCTCTAGACGTGCACGGAGTCTGGAGAAGACTATGCGCCAAGTGTCGGCACACCCTAAGCTCTTCATGCAAAGATGCAGCACCCCCATTTTAAATCAATTTATGCGTAACAAAAAAAATTCCGCAAGTGAAATGGCTCCACTATGCCTGCATTGAAGCAGGTGTTCCTTGCGGGAACATTAACTGTAGGCATTACTTTTGACATTCTGGATCTGAAAGGGTCCAAAGAACTTATAATGTAATTTCCGTTTAGGGAATTGGTTTATGCACATATAGGCATATTAGCAGTATAACATACCAACTTTACGTGGTCAAATAGCAGTATAGTATATAAACAATAAACTTTATAAAATGAATTTGTATTCTTCGTAAACTTCGACTTCGTTGTTTTCTCGTAAATTATTTGATGAAATTTATCATTGTTGCTATTTCTACTTCGCCTCTAGATAGCGTATCTACTGCTGACAATGCAGTAGGCGCGCTCATAATACCTTTACAAGTTTTAACTGCAGCTTGTGTTACGGTTGCATGAGTACATAGATCAGCGGTAGCTAACTGGATACACGGTACTTAATACTAAAAATGTCGTGTTATGTATGACTGCTTCACTTGTGAGCGGGTTTACATGCAAATCAAAACTATAAGTCCCTAAACTGTCCAAGAAACAAGGCCACTCTCAAGTTCATATTACATTTTTGCATCCTTGAATGTTGATAAGTTTATGCAATGAGATAAATGCGATGGTAGTGCATGTTGAAAAATCTGGTCGGTGTCGGTAGTACCGGTATTTGACCGGTACTGATCTGGCCGGCACTGATCTGGCCGGCACTGTTCTGGCCGGTACCAGTAGCATTTTCATTGGACAAAATCGCAGTGGTAAAGTGGTTTATATGCATGGAATTTATGATTAAAGTTTAAGACTTAATCTTAAATTATATTTATACACTTTTTATCTTCTATCTTCACAAAGATCTCGGCCCCGGCACCCTAGAATTACACCCAGGGCGCCCTTCCTACACGCGCGTAAGACACCAAGCACTGACCAGCTTAAGTTTAAACAAGTTGTACGCACTATCCCCCAACTCGTGTCGCTTCCCACAGGTTATGAGCCCAAGGGGACACGGGGGCACTGAGATTTTACGATTTTAATTGATTGGAGGTTACGCTTTAAGTTTTATTGATTGGAGGTTACGCTTTAACTTGTTTTGATTGATATATTTTTATTTGGAGATTAAGATAGAAGTCCCCCGCTTATCGAGGGGTTATCCTGTCGATTTTGTATTTTTTGTGATTGGTATTTTCTCATTCCCTTAACATGGAAGAAGAAAAGGTTAATCAAGCAGATATTTTAAAGGCACTGCTTGATCAGATGAGTTAGATGAATAAGAGGACTGATGTGATGGAAGAACAGCGCTCTCAATCGTCCAATACATCACATGTCTCGAGGAAGGGCTTGCCAGTTGTAAGGGGGATAGTCCATGGAAATCTTGAAAAATTTGGTCCGTTTGGTTGTCAGATGACCATGAATGACCTGGAAGGGGAAGAAGGCGTTGAGCGTCCAGGAATGCAGAATGCGGGAGCGCAGCGTGCACGCCGAGGTGGACAGCTGTTTATGGTGGTGTGGATGAAATTAATTCACCACCTGGAAAGTGTTCGTAAATCAAGCTGCGTATCAGCCAGGTGAAAAGATACCAAAGTTGACAATTCTGAAGTTTACAGGGGCAAAGGTTTACCCTGGACTTGGATGTGGATTCCAGCAATGGGAGTTTCTCTTAATAGAAGCTCTGGAAATTGCCGAACTGACATCGGGTTTTACATGGACTGAACGTCTGAAGGCAAACAAGCTTGGAGAAAATTTGGACGGAGCAGCCGGACAGTACTTCAGAGTGAATATTGGCACTTTGTGGCAGTGCTCCCCGAACCTAAATTACGTGCTGGAACAAATGTGGCATGCGTTTAAGGTGATTATATCGCACCAACAAGTCGCGTCACTGTTCTCAGCGGAAAAGGATCCCAGGCGCACCTGGAAGAACATTTCCTGTACTTTTTCGCACTAGCTCGTGAGAGCAACTCATGTGAGCGACTGATAGTCAAAAGTCTGGTAAAGTACGCTTCACCAAGCCTGAAGCTCGCTATTATGGTTCGGTATGACCCGAACAGTTGAATTACATTCAGCACGCCCAAGATTGATGGCATGGGCGAAAGAGATCGAAGAAGACAGTTTAAAGGGTGAACGTGCGTCCGAATCTCAGCAAATGCCGTAAATAAAGGAAGGCGCAAGTTAGTATGCTATGGGTTCAGTGACGAAGGACACAAGCGTTGCGATTGCCCATAAAAGAAGCCACAAGAAAGGGGAATCAGGCGGGCGAAAGACTCAGCGAAAATGGAATGCACTATTTCCCGACACTCACGGAGGCGAGGAAGGACTTTGCTGAAACCGTCGCCCAAAATAGGTTGTCTACCGGCGAAAAAATGGATAGTCGACAGTGGAGACAGCCTTCATTTAGTGTCCGATGAAGGGTTCTTGTATGAAGCAAAGGACTGTGGAAATGACGAGTATTTAACACTCCCATATGGAGGTTACCTGATGGTCACGAAGGTTGGAAGAGTGTGTCTAAAGAGCACCCACCACCCATCTTCGATCTTTACGCTACTGATGTTTATTTCGATCTCAAGTTGGCAAGAAGCATTATTTCTCTTGGGTGTCTATAGAAAAAGGGGTGTATACTAGTAGAAGATGAAAAAGTCATGTCCCTTCAGTTGAAAGGGGAGGTATTGTTCCATGTTGACGTCTGTGGTTCGATTTTTGTAGCGAATTTGGTATTAAAAAACATCGAAGTATGCTCTCGGAATTTTAAGACACCGTGATGAATGTTGCTGAAGAAGGAGGTGATGTTGGCACACAGGAAGGAAGCATGTACCATTTCCACCTACGGCTACGTCACCTGGCCTACGACACCATTGAAATGATGACCAGGGACCACCGTTGAGGAATCCAGCTTTCGGACCATATACGACCGATCCGCCTAACCTGTGCCCAGGGTAAGGGGGCGAGAAAGCCCCAGCCTAAAAAGATAAGACGAGTAAACACATCACTCAAGACCTGGTTCGTGGCGATACATGCGAGTCGAAGGAAGTTTGTGTTACAGAAAGAGAACCAAGTACGGAGGCTAATCAGGAGAAGAAGTCAGAAGATGCGGTCACAAAGCCAAGTGATTCACAGTGCCGAAGGTCAAGTATAAAATCGTACAAAACGCCGAAGGGTGCAGAATACGAAGCCGCCAAGCGGAAGAAGAAATCGAGCGGGAATTTTTTCGCTGGAAGGAGCGCAGGAAAGAAGTACGCAAGACTAGGGTGCAGAAAAGTAAGAGGACCGAAGTGTATTAGTCGCGTATGCAGTGTCCCGAAGTGAGTGACACAGGTGGAGCATATCTCCCAGATCCTGACCCGAAGTCATACGCGCATCAACATCAATGTCCGGACACAGACACTTGGGCTAATGTCGAGGCTGAAGAACTCAGATCCCTGGAAGCAATGGGGACCTGGGAAGTGACACGAAAGTTGGAAAAGGATCCACTGTCGACGAAGTGGGTCTACAAGACCAAGATGAAAGCTGAAGGATATATTGAAAGATACAAAGCGCGTTTGGTAGCGCATGGTGACAGACATGTTTTCGGTGAGAATTTCTTCACGCATTTTCTACGGTGATGGAGGTCAGTAACATGAAAGTGTTACTGGCGCTATTACAAGTATGGGGAGTTCCGTCCAGGCACGGGGATGTTCCCAGTTCGTATCGAAAGAAGGATACACCATTTAACTGAGAGTGCCGCAGGGAATGAAAAAGTATCAGAAGGACAGTTGAAATATTTTGGAGTAAAATCAAGCAAGGAATTGGTGTTACCCTGAAGAAGAATTAATATGGATTGAAACAGACTGGACGCCTATGGTACGAATGATTACGAAAAACGTTGCTGGATTTAAAGTTCGTACAATGCATGACGGATACATGTATTTTTATTTAAGCGAAAGACAATCATGTGACGATTGTCGGTGTATGCGTGGATGAATTGCTGGTACTGGAACGTCACAGCAAGTGGTGGATGAATTTTTTCGTCACATTGGAAAGATTAGAAATGAAGGATCTTGGTACTGTCGAAAAATTTCTTGGGATGCGAGTTATGGGTGAACCTTGGCAAGGCTACACAATCTATCAAGAAATTATGATTCATGAAACGCTAAGGAAGTATCGTTTAGAGAATGCCAATGCTGTACGAACACTGATCGTGCATTAAAATCAGTGCGAAGACTCAAGTAAATTACTGGCTGAAAATATGATGGAAGTGTACCAACTGTGAAGATGTTTTTTTTTCAGTCAATTGTGGGGAGTCTGTTGTGGTTGTCGAGGTGCAGTCGGCCTGATATAGCTTTCGCAGTCTATCAAGTGACTAGTCACACTCCCCCGCCGACGCGTAGAGATTACAAGATGGCGAAGCGTATACTGCGCTATCTAAAGGGCTCCAAGGATATGAAGTTATCGCTGAAGCACGATGAGAGTTTACCGTTGCCGATACGCATTGCGGCTTATACTGACGCTGATTTTAGAGCAGATACAAGTGATCGAAAAAGCATTAGCGCTGTGATCACGTATGTTAATGGTGTTGTGGATGGATGGAGCTGCAAGAAGCATAGTTCAGTTGCACTTTCCAGTGTCGAAGCCGAATTTGTGGCAGCTGCGGAAGGTGGAAAGGAATTGTTAGGGCTACAAGAACTGTTTGGAGAGTTTGGTTTTAAGACAAACACGCCTATGTTTTTTCGCATTAACAACCAAGCTGCGATCAACTAACTGGAGAGTGAAAGCAGAGCGTCCATCTCCAAGCACGTGAATGTGAAATTGAAGCTTCTGAAGGATTACGTGCAGAAAGGAGCCGTGAAGCTTACTCATGTTGCAAGTGACGTTATGGTGGCTGATCCCCTAACGAAGGTATTGAATGCACCAAGAATTGTGGAATTACGCAAACAATATTTTGAACTACAGCGTTTTGGGAAGGAGTGTTGGAAAAGCTGGTCGGTACCGTTTGTACTTGATTGGTACCGGTACTGATTTGGCCGGCACTGTTCTGGACGGCACTGTTCTGGCCGGTACCAGTAGCATTTTTATTGGAATAAATCGCAGTGGTTTGATGCGGTATATATGCATGGATGTTATGATTAAAGTTTAGGAGTAAATCTTTCATTATATTCATACATTTCTTATCTTTCTATCTCCACCAAAGATCTCATCCCCGGCACCCCGAACTTACATTCTGGGAGCCCTTCCTACACACGCGTAAGACACCAAGAACTGACCGGCTTGAGCTTAAACAAGTTGTCCGCACGCGCCCCCAACTCGTGTCAACTTCCCACAGTGCAAGCTACTGTAAGAATAGGGGGTGATGCGTGACTTATGACCACTGTGATCTCGTCGACCGCTCGGGCCATCGTGGCCTTGATCTTTGCGCGAGAAAAGCTCCACAGACCTCGCAGTACAACCGTAACCGTACTTCGTGGCGAGAACGTCGTGCGCAGACAAAGAGCTGTGGTGGAGTCGATTTCAAATTCGAACACCGACGTGTACTGAGCCCGATCACCATCGTGCCCAGTCGACCAACTTACGGGGGTGTACCCGACTGAATCCCGATTGGATGAGCGATCTGTACTGCAGAACGCCAGGTCCGGTTTACTTTGACGCTTCTCACATTGTGTACCCATTGGTTTGTGTGGCTACACACACGGTGGACCGTCGCGCGATATGAACTTAGGGGGATCGATGTGGATCGATACACTTCTGGGGCAGGGTGTATATAGGGCGTAAATCGTCACCCTAGACACGTCAATGTCCGACGATATAGTTAATTCCAATGTATTTCAGGACAGATCGCGTATAGCCGATCGTAGAGCCCAACCAAAATGGGAGATCGATAAACCAATAAGGAGCAGCCAAGCAAACTTATCCAATAGCTTGGGGCTCCACCAATGAGATCTTCACGTAACCATTCCAATAATCTCTCCAATCAATAGTAAATTTTCCACTTAATAATTACACGTTCCAAACGTGTGCGACCGGAGGGTGAATGTCGTTATGTATCTACGCGTTCCCGTCGTGGGACTTCCGGTGGCGCAAGTGTGTCTGCAACGCTTCCCGGACGGGTAAGTTGAGCAGGAGGGGACCTTGTTAAACCTCCACTCCCAAAGACTCCGTAATAGGAGGGGGCGACTTATGTGTAAGAAGAAGAAACACAGAAAAATGTTCACTATATTTAATATCCATTAAAACCTAATATGTAAAATACATGAAACATCGTGTCACTCACTTAAAATGCGTACTTAACACTTCTGACTCACGATTACCCCAAAATCCTCTCCCTTTTTAACCAACCCGATCTCTCCAAACTGATTGGAGGTATACTGGTAGAAACCGGTCGTAAAATTTATTTTCCACTTCACCACAGCCGCCCCTAAGAATAGTCGCAGACATACAACGGTAGCGTCCCGGTCTCACCAACAGTTTCCATTATACCATGCTTCAATCAGGGTTTACTGCACCAGGTAATTGCAGTAGATCTCTGATCGCACCATTTCCTTCATTAAAAATTGTCTTTGTAGGCGATCGGTGCTTCCATTCTCCACTTATTCCTCTCCCTAGCCGATCGGACCGATTTGATGACTCCTGGGTTACTCAAATTATCGGCGGACAAGACGGGTATCAAGTCGAAGCCGATCAGCTTCGGAAGGCGAGCAATATACTCCAGCAGGAATTAAAGGAGGAACGTCAAAAACGGATAATGGTCGACGCCAAACTTCAGAAGTTGGGTCAGGATGTAGATCGGCTATTGAAACATATCGATGAAGTAAAGGCCGATCGTACGCTCCTAACTGTCGAAATGAGCGTCTCCAGGCTTTGGTTTCACAACAATCCAAACAAGGTATGTTGATCGTCCGTTGGCGCCATACAGAATATGTTCTCACTTTTTTGCATGTGAAGATCCACTGCCGATCGGTGTCGCCCAAGCAGTAAACGCGCTTCTCGCCACCGATCGCCAGATGCATGACCATTTTGGTCAGCTTTGACCGATATTGGAAAGAATGATCAGTGGTCGTCACGATCGGGATTGCTTCGAGGCCTGCAAATCCCATCTTCATGAACAACCCGCGCTGATCACCCGAAAGAGGTCAGAAAAACAGTCCGACCGGTCTATCCTTCACTCGCAGCAGCGCGACATGGAGCGGCAGATCGTTGACTGGCAACTTTCGGCTCGAAGTTACGCTGGAAGAGTCGATTCTTTTCAGGGCCGATTGGACATATGGACTCAGGAATCAAATCGGCGTTGGGCAGCGATACATCAGTGCCGTCATGACTTGAATGGCCTGTTGCCCATCCACCGATTGCTCGCTCCAACCCCTGCGGATCGGCTTCGGATGTCCTCGCTGGTATTTGCCTGGATTCCACCGTTTACGCCACTAAATCAATCCCGGGTGGATCATCGTGCCATTCATTGGCTGAATTTCCACCCCACAAAGTTTGTAAACACAATCGGAAGTGTGGTGAAGTTTATTCAAGATTGGTGGAAAACAAGGGGGCTTTTAAGCCTATCGTGTGCAAGAAGTGTCAAGAACACAGATTTTGGTAAGTCACATGATATTGCGTGTACTTACATATTTCATGTTTGTACATATTGGGGACCGTAGGGAGATAGGATTGGTTAGTTTTGGTTTTACCGAGTTTTGGATTTTCGGCCTTTTAACTCACAACAAGGAAGTCGTTAACATCTTTGCCAAGTACGTTAGTCGCCTCTGCACGCCGCGGAGTGTTTGGGAGCAGAGGGTCGAGTAATCCCCTCTAGATCATTATATCCGGCCGGGAAGCGTTACAGACGCACTTGGCCTGCCGGAAGTCCCTCGACGGGAGTACGCATTGGTCGGCTTGGCTGCGACCACTGATCTCAAGGATTTCACTGGCAAGGACGCCGACGAGGATCAAGCCAGATCGTGGTTTGGTCGGGTCAAGTCTGCTTTCTTGCGGGATCATACACCAAAAAAGGAACGGTGTTTGATCTTCAGAGATCTGCTGAAAGGACCGGCTGCGAACTGGATCCAACAGTTGAGTCGGGATGTCCGATCTGACTGGGATCTGCTATGTTCAGAATTTGAGGGGTAGTACTGCAACTCCGGATTCTCTAGCGCCCGCAAATACCATCATATGCAGAAGCGGGGCGACAAGACGCCGATTGAGTACTTGCACCGTTTGAACGTGGCTGCAATTCGCGCCGGGATATTGATCAAGGAATGCAACCCGCCGACCGGTGCCGCTATGGAGCACGTGGGTCACTATATCAGTACCCTTGATGACCAAGAGCTGGCAGATCATCTCACTCTGCTGCGCCTTAAAGATGTGGGGAAAGTGGAGCAGACGCTGCGGACGTTGGAACACTCACGCAACATGAGGGAGAAGGTCGCCGTTGGATCGGGTCGCTACAGATCGAAGACCCAGACCGATCCGGTGAAAAGGCCCCTGACCAGATCGGCTCGTGCTGTTAAGGCGATCGCGACTGAAGACAGCACTGGATCGGAAGAAGAAAGTAGCGGCCACTCCAGTCAGGAGTCCGACGAGGACCAATATCGCCACATTTTCGTCACGGAACCTGCCCCAAAAACCAGATCGACGCCTAACCAGGCAGATCGGAAGGTCAGGAGTGGAAACAAGTCCGATCCGGACCGACCTCGAAAGAAGTGTTCTCACTGCGGGTCAAGCAAGCACGATGATCAGGACTGCTGGAAGAAGCTGATATGCAAGAAGTGCGAAAACGCGGCCACCCAACCGATCACTGCCTCTTCGTGTGCAAGTCATGTGGAGATATCCACGAGGCCGTCCAGTGCAAGATCGAAGAGTTCTTCAATCTAATGCGCAAGTGGTATGTGCCGGATAAGCACGCGGGGATGCTTCCACCTGACGTTGAAAGGATGTTAAACTAGAACGCTCGCCAGGTTGGAATCTGGATCGAGCCGAGCGATCTACGTTTGGCATCTATGCATATGTCGGCAAGGAGAATAAAATCGACAATATGTTCTATTCTCAATTGCGTCGATCGGGATCATCCGGTCTACAATATTGTGACCGATGAATATTCCCGATCGAAGGTGGTCATGCAGCTGGATCTGCTGCCTGGGGAGTCTCGCGGATACTGGATGTATGATGCGCCCGACAAATGGTTCAAGCAGGCGAAAGCCAGTGGTAAGATAAACAACCAGAAGGCAACGGTGTTGTTCGACTCTGGGGCCGAAGTCTCAATTATCGATTCCTCCTTTGCTCGTAAGGTCGGATGTCGTATAGACGACACCCAGAGACAAGAATGCGTCGGAATCGGTGAAAGTTCTTACATGACCGAAGGAAGGACGCGCGTGAAGATCACCCTATCGGGTTCGTTGGTCTACTTCTTCAGCGCTAGGGTTGGCAAGCTCGACGGTCAGGATGCCCTGTTAGGCATGGATTTCATGGTTCCGGCAGGTATTCGCCTTGATCTGTATCATGGAGTGCACTCCCGGATGAGGTCCATATCCAGTTGGCTGGTCGGCGGCCCCTATATGGATCGCATACGATCTGGTCAGGTGGGATCAAGATGTCACCATTCCAGTCGGCCAATCCGCTGACACCCCGGTCGATAAAGGTTTTCGATCAAGGAAGTTATGGGTGACCAGGGGCGACCGGTGGGTGCCGACCTTTGTGAAGAGCGCCGGCCAGTTCGATTACGTTCTACTCACTAATATCGGTGACAAGCCGGTTACGCCCGACAACAATACTATTGTTGGCATGTGGCTGGCGGAAGGGAAAGTGCCAAAAAAGATGGGGTTCGTCTCGATCGGATCGAGACGGTATGTTGAGTGGCAGAACTTGGCATACCAAGCGACCACCGATCTGGTCAGCGATGATGGATCGGTAGAAGGAGATACCTCACCTATGGTGGAACGACCCAGCTCTGTAACCCCAAAGGAGATGTTGGTTCGAAGAAAGGCACCCCAGTCGCCGGACACAGTGGACCATCAAGCAGATTAGCCAAGGTTCGTCAATGTGGTGGCGTCACAAGAACAGGCGACAGCGGATCCGGGAAGAGAAAAAGGGAAACGTGGCATTGCTGAGGCGGACCACGATGGCGCGCCTAAGCATATTGATGTCGTTGAAAGGCAGCCCGCCGACCGGGAACAGCAGTGTTCAACCGATCCGGACGGTTTGGGTGATATTGTCCAGGAAGACGACCAAGTTTGTATCCATGAGGGCGGGGATCAATATATTCAGGAGCTGGAGAGCCAGATGGCAGTCCTCCCTGAAGTGTATGCTGATCCGCCCGAAGTCACCTTGGACGATATCCAAGTGGGTGATCGGGATGTCAACAGTCCCGATCAGATCGATCTGCCAAAGAAGATCATCTGGAAGAAGAAGCATCTGCTGATAGGGAAAGGCAACGCCTTACCCCCTGCTGCTCGCGGAGCGATATGTGACATCGACGTTGGAGATGCCAAGCCGATCGCCCAGCGATGCCGACGTGTGGCGCCACAGTACAGTGAGAAATTGTCTGATCTGATTAAAGGACTGTTGGCTACCAAGATCATTAAGCCGTCGACCTCGCCGTGGGCCTCACCGATCGTGATTGTGATCAAGAATAACGGCGTCGACATCCGGTTGTGTATCGATTACCGGTTGGTAAATCGGATGACCAAGCTTATGGTGTACCCGATGCCGCTGATCAGCGATCTGCTAGAATATCTCGACAAGACCCTATGGTATTGCTCACTGGATATGGAAAGTGGGTCTTGGGTGGTTTCGATGACCGATCGGGCTCACGAGATCTCCGCATTTGTTACGCCGTTCGGTCTGTTCGAGTGGAACTGTATGCCGTTCGGTCTGAAGAACGCGCCCCAGATCTACCAGAGGCTGATCGACAACGCATTGTATGGACACTTCAAGATCAGTACCGATCGGGACCCCACCGGAAACCATGATGTATTTACAGAGGGTGAACCCGATCGGGAAAGGAGAGCGTCCGTTCTGGGGAGGCGATCGTATATCGACGATTCTGATACCTGCTTCGTCATGGAGCGATCTGTGCGAGAAGGCGGAACGGTGGTTGGAGACATGCGATCGCTGGAACCTGTCGATCAGTGCTGTGAAGAGTTTTTGGGGCATGTCCAAGGTCTCCTATTTGGGTCATATGGTGTCAACCAGTGGGCTGGAGACCAATCCCAAGGATCTGGAGTCACTGAGCAAGCTCCCGTTTCCCAGATCACTGAAGGCAATGCAGTAATTCTTGGGGAGACTAAATTACTACAGCCGCTTCATTGAAGACTTCACGATTTACGCGGCCGTGCTGTACAAGCTCCGGTAAGTCGACTACCATATGTTGCGCGAAGGATATCGGGAAACTTTACGGGAGGGCTGCGACTCTGATCTTCCCGCAGATTTTCCGCAGGTGGAGGAAGAGGATCACATGAAGCGTGCACAGGTTGCTTTCGGTATGCTGAAGGCCAAGATGGCGACGGCACCGATTCTCAGACACTTCGATCCGGAAAAAATGCCGATCGTCATTGTTTATGACACTAAGTAGGCCGTTTCTGCCACTCTAGTGCAAGAACATGATGGAGTGTACCACCCGGTTACTTTCACGAGCCGGAAGTTGAAGCCGAACGAATTCAACTACGGGATCGTCGAAAAGGAACTTCTTTCTTTACTACGGATTTTGGATGTGTGCTACAACCTACTGGTCGGCCGATCTGTAAAGGTTATTTCGAGAAAGTCGACATTGGCCTGGCTATTATCCGCCAATGGGATGGACGGTCGGATCGGCAGATGGTCAGCGATCTTGTCGCAGTGGTCCCTCGAGGTCGTCAAGTGCACCAAGGAGAGGAGGAGATATTGGGCACATTGGCTGCCAGTATCACCCCTCGGTCTGAAGTGGATGAAGCTCTGATGGCGATTGTCCCAAGGAAGCAACCTCGACAGTCAATCTCGCTGCTGCTACCGATCGTCGATCGGGATGAGGAACGCCTGGTCTTGAGTTTCGACGGATCGGCTAGCGTGAAGAAGAAGGTCGGCTCCTATAGTGCCATACTGTGGAAGTTACCACAATGGTCTATAGTAGCAGCCGCCGACGATTTCACGCCTGACATAACGGTCAACGAGACAGAATATCGGGGGCTCCTATGTCTCGATCTGCTGGCATCACAGGATAAAGGTCGGATCATCATATGTGGTGACTCCAACTTAGTGATAAGGCAGATCACCGGGAAGATCGACTGTAAGGCGCCACGGCTGAAGTTGCTGAATGATCGGGTGACGAAGGCACTGAAATACTATCCCAACCACGAGCTATTGCACGTGAAATGGGATTGGAACGGAAGTGCCGATCACCTCGCGACCCAAGCCATGCGGGAACAGATTGGGGCGACGATCACCGAGGAGACCGTTCTACATGAGCTTATGAGCATAAACAGGCTCCCGTAGTTGATCAAGCCCAAGGACAGCCCTGATCAGGTGCATGTGATGGCGGCAACTAGATCGAGAACTCGGAAGTATCGCCGATCGTTCCCAAAGGAAATGCTGAGGGAGTACGTTGTACAACAGCTAAGAGCGGAACGGATCCTCAAGGCGCAGGACGAAGAAGAGTGGATCGTCAACTTGAAGGCCTATCTGCGCGGTGAACTGTCCAAGTTAACAAATGATCAGGTGAAAGAGTGTACCAAGATCGCAGACAGTTACGATGTGGACGACAATGGATTGCTATATTACTGCCGTGACATTGATCAAGACAGTGCCGATCGAGATCGACTAGCGAAACTGGTGATCCCTGAGTTGCTACAGCCGGACGTCCTTCATCACTACCATGTGAGTCTAGAAGGGTGACATCAAGGCATAGGCAGGACATACCACAAGATCAGGGCCTAATTTCACTGGAGAGGACTTTTTCGGAGCGTGCAGAAATATGTGGGCTGTTGCACAGATTGCGAGAACGGAAAGGGAAGACCGATATTCAAGGGCCGATCGCCCGGAAATATCGAGGCTACTTACCATTTCCAGGTGATAGCAATGGAACACATACCGTCGCTGCCCAGATCGACACGCGGCAACACTGAGCTGCTGATCTGGATCGACCTATTCACTGTTCTGGTGATCGCAAAGGCTAGTGCATCCCGATCTGCGGAGCAGCTCGCCCAGAGCTACAAGGAATGCGTGTTCAGAAGGTTCGGCTCCAGCGAAGTTATTAGACAAGATCGGGAACCCGGTTTTATGGCTGAGGTGTTCCGATCGTTCAATAACATGCTAGGACAGAAACAGAGCGCGACGATGGCATATCGTCCGCAAGCGAACGGATCGGATGAACGCATGGTGAAGACAATAACAAGGGCGATTAAGATGTATGTGGCCGATCCTGACCAACTTGACTGGGATGAGTATGCAGAGAGACTGGTATTCGCACTCAACCCTTCGGCCGATTGGGTTCGAGGAGAGACGCCTTTCTATCCGGCGTATGGATGGGACCCTCGATCGACACTTGAAGCGGCGATACCGATCGGCTGCACTCAGACTCGCGATCGCGATGCCCGTCGTTGGCGCATGCAGGTCCAGAAGCATTATCAGCATGCGAAAGAAGTCGTCAATGAAAAGTTGCGTCAGGCCACGCAAGATCGAGCAGATCGGAATAACGATCCGGTCTGCCCTCATGGTATTGAACCAGGGGCGAGGGTATGGTTATACCTCGATCGGGTCAAGGAAGGATATGCAAAGAAGTTGGATCATATGTGGCACGGTCCTTTCCGTGTAGCAGAGATGATCGGTGAGGATGCTTCCCGTCTGATCACGATCGGCACGGATTATAAAGTTTTTCCGATCGTGCATGTGTCCAAACTGAAGCTGGTCAGAGAGTTCCCCGATCGGCCTAAAATACCCTGTCTGGTGGACGAAGCGGAGAGATTCGATTTTGACGAAGCTCTGCTGACGGAAGACATTTGGGAAAGTCCATTGAATAGGACGAATTCGAGGTGGAAAAGTTGCTAGATGTCCGATCGGTCAAGAAGACGCGTTTCAGTCGCACCCACCGAGAATATCTGGTACGCTGGAAGGATCATGACGAAGCAACTTGGATCGACGAATTCGATCTAAATTTTGGAGCACTGCTACGAGAGTTCGAGCGAGAACGAGTCAGTCAGAATTGCTTCGTAGTGATGCAGACTCATGAAGATGAAGATCAAGACACGCAGTAGCACCGATCAGTATACTGATCGGTATGAATATGTGTAAGGTATCAATTATTGTGAATTAGCGTGATGAACTGCGATGAAATGGAGTAGTGGAGTGACGAACGTGGTGATAATTTTCGCGATGTGGATGGAAACTGTGTGTGATAACGTGCTGGTACAAGTTTGAAGAAAGTGATGAAAATTGGTCAAGTGATCAGGTGATCAGGAATTTGGAAAGAATGATGACATGTATTATGGATTATCTGGTCAGCTAACTGCCGCATCAAGATTCGCGGTCACCCCACAGACGACCGATAATCAATGCCGAAATGGTCTTCGATCTGGTTCTGATGCTGATTGCGCCAGATCTACTTTCGATCGATCTGGATCAAGGCGTCTTTCAGGTCTGTGATCGGCTCGTCACTATGGAGACCGGGATACCAAATGCCGTCCTAAATCAACGCCCCGGGCTCTCAACGCAACGCTTGGCCATATGAAGAAACGCCAGATACAGAAAGATGTCGATGTCGCACTCGCGGGCCAGCATCTCTTTCAGAATAAACTGGCATAGGGCCAGCCAAGCCTCGCCTGCCCGACTCCGGCGCTGTTTCCGGCGCTTCTGAAACAGGATCAGGTCTTGGTCACGTAAGTTCCGACCCGCAGGAAGGAGGAGATAATGGGTAGACTCCCAGATCGCCTGGCAGTGGGCTGTATTAAAAGCCCGAAATCGACCCAGAAGCGATTCGATCCAAGGAGTCGTGCGAATATAGAGTCCAACTTGGCTCTGAGCAGCACTTCCCATGGTCGATCTGCATACAGACGGGCGATTTGCGGTCCTGTGACTAGATCCGCCCGCCACGCAGACGGGTCAGGGGTTTTCAAAGCTGGAGGGAGGAGCCAGAAATCTGGTCGGGACATCGACCGGGCGAGATCTTGCTTGGTCAGGGTTGATCGGTGCAAGCTACCGATCTGCCCCGGTGACCATGGAAAAGTGGCATCTGAAGTCAACGATGGAAGAGATCGATATCCGATCGACACCCCTTTCAATCGGGCGTGATGGCGCAACCCAGATGTGCCGGGATGGAATTAAGGCACCGATCCGGTCAACTCACGCGTTCGTGCAACACCATCGCCTTGAGAGCTGATCACCTGATCAGCCCCCGATGCAGACTTCCCTGGAACAGGACCTCGGCGTCGATCGGATTGGGACTTGGACAAAGCGGTGAGCATGAACTCAGAATCTCCCGATCAGTTTCCCGAGTCCTCTCCGGAGGAGATCTCCATATGCTTGGTGTGAGCGGCGCGGGGGCGTAAGGGCGCATGGGATTTGACGGTGTTCGACGTATTATCTGCGTCCGATCTTTTTCTAGGAAGAAGAGCCTGCATCTTAGCTTTCTTTTGGGGCGACGCTTGCTTCTCCTCGAGTTCGGAGTCACGCGCTACGCCCCGCGACCCTGAGCCCTTAGACGAGTCCTTACGCTTCTTGGAAGTTTTTGGAATTGGAGCCAATGAGTGGCGTCGTTTCCGATCTTGGTGCAGATCGATCAGAGCGGCCGATGCAGATCGGTCAACGCTAGAGCCTGCAGCCGGACGCCAGTACAACAAGTCGGTCAATTGTTGGTGGCACCAATCTACGGCCGCCCAACGACGGTTTGACTCCTGGGTCCAGGCGTCCGACCGTCTCTGGAAGGACTAGACCTTCTCGATCTGGTCCTTGACCACGACCTGCAACTCGCCGATCTGCCTCTCCAGGTCACCATGTTGGGTGCGGAGTAAAGTCCGATCGGACTGATCCTCCAACATCTGCCGGTGACCAGCGCGAGCTGTTCCCGGAGGTGTGACCTGTAGGCCCCCAAACGAGACAGATCATGCCGTGCGACGATCAGCCCGTCCAGGATCGGTCGGAGCTGATCGCAGTGGTCATGCGACTGCTGATCAGCCGCGAGTAAAGCGTCAAACGCTTTGGCGATGTTGGTGGGCAGCCGATCTGCATGCGAAGGAAGTTTAGAGCAGATACAAGACGAAAAACAGACCGATCAGCTTACCTCGAGTTGTTTGTTGGTCGATCTGGGACCGGAGATGCGCGTTTTTGGCGATCACCTCCTGAAACTTCGTGGACATGGGGATCAAAGTATCCACCTCCTTCCGCAGTTGCAGGAGTGATGAATTCTTAACGTCCAACTGCAACTGAAGCTGCCGGACTGTTTTCCGGAGCTGATCGACCCCGATCTGATTCCCATCCGGTGTGTCGGAATCTGGAGTGTTTCGAGGGCTGTCAGATCGGGCCGATCGGGGAGGCGAATCGACATGGGGCGATGGGAACACAGGGAACCTGTAGCAACTAACGTCAAGAGAGGTTACAAGATGATCAGGTGCACAAGGACAAATACCTGGCGAAGGCGGATTCGAAGATCTGTTCATCGGTGAAGTCCACTACTGCGAAGATCTGGGATGCCAACTGGTGGTGATATCGGGTCTCTACCGTTGTGCGGCTGCGACCAGACTCAGGGGCGGCTGAGGTGAAGTGGATTCAAGATTGGTGGAAAAAAGGGGGGCTTTTAAGCCTATCGTGTGCAAGAAGTGTCAAGAACACAGATTTTGGTAAGTAACATGATATTGCGTGTACTTACATATTTCATGTTTGTACATATTGTGGACCGTAGGGAGATAGGATTGGTTAGTTTTGGTTTTACCGAGTTTTGGATTTTTGGCCTTTTAACTCACAACAAGCAAGTCGTTAACATCTTTGCCAAGTACGTTAGTCGCCTCTGCACGCCGCGGAGTGTTTGGGAGCAGAGGGTCGAGTAATGCCTTCTAGATCATTATATCCGGCCGGGACGCGTTACAGACGCACTTGACCTGCCGGAAGTGCCTCGACGGGAGTACGCATTGGTCGGCTTCGCAAGCCCAAGTTACACACGTTTGGAACGTGTAAGCAAGTTTTTGGATTGTTACGTTGAAATATCGTTCGTGGAGTTTGTTACGTTCTCGTTGGATCTCCATATTGGAATATTGGTCTTTTATTCTCGCATTGGTTGGGCTCTACAATCGGTTAAGCGATCTGCCCTTTGGAGTATACTTACTCTCAGTATAATTGGTCTGCCCGTACCCAGGGTGAAGAGTTCCTCCCAGGGTACATTAACCAGCACGGTCTCGCATTTTAGACCCAAATCAATTCACAGCGACGATCCACCAAGTGTGCAACCAGCCCATTCCATCGGGTACACAAGGTGAGATGGAGACGCAGAAATCGGACCAGCCGTACTATGCTGATGATCGGTCGTCTGCTAGCGGCGGACGATTAGATCGGATCGTAGGTGAAGGTTCGCGGGGTACCCCCCCCGTCAGTTGGAAGGCTGGGAACGATGGTGGTCAGGTTCTCGACACTACGGTGTTCGATTTTGAACTTGACTCTACCACAGAAGCGTGAGGCTGCGGATAGAGGCGTCAAGGCACGGGATGTAGCGAGCGACCTAGCCTACGAAGAGAAACCGGCAGCGCCACGAAAGAAGACCAAGACACAGACGAATCTCCCAAGCACGACGGCGGGTCCAATTACGACGATAAAAGCAACGAAATTCATGCTCCCCAGACTCCCCACACTATTCGGCTCAAGCGTCCGCAGATCTCGTCCAGGGAGGACTCAGGGGGTAGGTCGATTGCTTCAGATGAGTTACTTATTGCTATTTCTCAGTCTCTATCCACCCAACGTCGTCGTTCCGCTCCGTCCAGCGAGAATCCAACGTCAGAGGCCGATAACGTGACGAACATGCAGGACAACTGTGTTGAGGGGGCATCCGGATTGGCCGGTAAGACGTCTAGACCCTCTCCCCAACCTGGCACTTCTGGTTTGTTCCGTCGTGCGTCATTAGGAGGGTAGAAGGTCGGTGATCCACCTCTCCCCGCTCAAAATCTGGATGTCGCCACCCCTTAATCGCCGGCGCAGATTGATCTCCTGAGCCGTTCACTTCTGACCAAGCAGCTGCTGGCTCGGAATTTTTCACGCCCAGATTTCTGGCTTTTCCCTCCATCAGTAAGTCATCCTTACCCGTCCGAGTGGCGACCCGATCTTATCACGGGGCCACAGATCGTCCGTCTGTACGAGTCCAAGCCATCGAAGTTCTTACTTCGCCCCGATTTGGGCACCATGTTTGCGTCGACTCCTTGGATCACTTTGCTTTTAGATCGTGCTGGGAAATTTTACGATGTCCATGATCAAGTGATCTGGGAGTCTTCGCATTACATCGTGCTCCCCACCGGTCGTTCAAAACGTGAACTGATCAACTTCCAGAAAACACGTAAACAGCGTCGTAGCTGAGTGGGTGAATCGTGGCTGTCAATATGCCAGTTTGTACTGGAGAGCATGCAGACACGTGAGTAAGACATCGACATTTTCCTGTACCCGATCGTCCTCCATATATCCAAGCGTTGCGTGGAGAAAGCCGGGGAAGTGACTGAAGACGGCGCTTGGTATCCCGGCTATCACTGCGACAAGGTGATCGACAACTTCCAGGACGCCCTAGCTCAACTTGACCAGGAGCAACCTAGGCGTAACCAATCTTGTCACAAGATTACAGATCATCCAGCCATGATTGTCAGTCGTCTATGGGGAGATCGAGAACTTTGACGTCGTAGGAGCCAAGCGGGTAAATCGTTCATATATTCATCAATAATCAACTCCATTTCAGATCTCTCGATTGTCCCATCTGTTATAGCCTTTGTCCACATTAGTCATGGTCCAGCCTCATCACCTTCAATTTATATCTACACCGTGAGAATCATTACCATTGCTATCGAAACATGTCCACATCCTTAAGTCACTTCCCGGCCATCGATATATCACTCCAGTTCATCGCAGTTCGTTGCACACTCATAGTCGTAATCATAATATAAACATCACACATATTCCACACCCACCAGTCGATGTTACTGTGAGTCTTGATCTTCAACTTCGTGAGTCTCCATCATTCTGAAACGATTCTGGCTGACTCGATTTCGATCGAACTCTCTCAGAAGAGCACCGCAATTTAGATCGATTTCGTCGATCCAAGTGGTTTCTTCGTGACCTTTCCAGCGGAACAGATATTCCCGGAGAGTCCGACCAAAACGCGTTCCCTTGACCGATCATAAATTCAGTACTTCTTCCACTTCAATTTCATCGTCATTCGGTGGTCTTTCCTGACTGTCTTCGGGCAATAGGAATTCGTCGAAGTCGAATATGGCCGATTCGTCCACCGGCTTCATCTTGGAAATATGGATGACCGGGAAAACATCCGCATAGCCATCCTTCTCCCGATACTGCGGCGCCCCATTTCGACATCGTTGGGCGATCGTCTTGACATTACTCCTGTCGACATCACAAATACCCTTCCCTGTCAGCAAATATCTTTTATTCCGAAGTATTTTCTTAAGCTGATCGAACTGTTCAGGGGTGAAGACGTATCGATCGCCTGCTTGCGGATTTTCTACTGTCACTCCAGGCGGATTGGTTGACACTTCGGGTAGAGCCGCCATCTCAATCACTAATTCTTCAACGCATTCCTAACCGCCTCCGTTTATATTCACCTTCTTGGCATTACTCCTGCCGACATCACAAATACCCTTCCCGATCAGCAAATATGTTTTCTTCCAAAGTATTTTCTTGAGCTGATTGATCTGTTCAGTGGTGTCGACATCTCGATCGCCTTCTTGCGGATTGTCTACGGTCACTTCAGGCCGATTGGTTAACACTTAGGGTAGAGCCGCCATCTGGCTCTCTAATTCTTCAACGCATTCCTCACCGCCCGGTGTATACACACCTGGTCATCCACTGGGGTAACTTTGCTCAATCCGTCCCTGTCGAACGGGCAATGCTGTTCCCTATCGTCGAACTGTCTTTCTGCGATATAAACTTGGGTAGAAGCGCCATTACACTCGTATTCGACAATATTACGATCGTCCCCATCTACCATCGGTTCCACTGTCACCTGATCTTGTAACACAACTGTGGTGACTACCTTCGGCACATCTGCCTGTGAGTCCACTGTATCAGGTAACTGTGTTGACGACCTTCGGCACATCTTAGGCGTTACGTAATCTGGCCTTTCCACTAAAGGTGAGGGTTCTTCTTTCACCGGTTCATCATCGCTGACCAAATCGGTGGTAGCATGATATGCTAAGTTTTGCCACTCAACATATCTTCTCGATCAGATCGAAATAAACCCCGTCTTCCCCGGAACTTTTCCTTCGGCTAACCACATACCAGCAATCACATTTTTATCTAACGTCAGTGGTTCGTCACCGATGTTAGTAATCCGCACGTATTTTTTTGCCTCCACTTTTCACAAAAGTCGATACCCACCTTTCGCCCGATGTTATCCACAACTTCCTCGATCGTTAGCCCTTTTTTACTGGGGGTATCCGCCGATCGCCCAACAGGAATAGTAATATACTGGTTCTATCTTACCAGATTAGTGTGTGATCAGTATAAGGGGCGTCGACCATCCAGTTGGATCTGAACTTCATCCGGAAGCGTGAGCACTCCATGAGACAGATCGATCGTATACCTGCCAGTACCAAAAGTCCATACCAAGGAGCGCATCCTGTCCGGTCAACTTACAGCCCAGGCGCTAAAGAAATATACCAATGAACCCGATAGAGTAATTTAAACACGCGTCCTTTCTTCGGTCATATAAGAATTCTCCCCAATTCTGACGCATTCTTGCCTCCGTGTGTTGTCTATTTGACATCCGACCTTACGAGCAAAGGCGGAATCAATAATTGAGACTTCTGCTCCAGATTCAAATAACATCGTCGCTTTTTCATTGTTTTGGTATTCCCACAATCGTTCGCCTGCTTAAACCATTTGTCGGGAGCGTGATACTTCCAATATCCACGTGACTCACCAGGCAGCAAGTCCAACTGCATAACGACCTTCGATCGGTAATATTAATCAGTCTCACGACTGTAAATCGAACGCCTCCTGTCGTATGTCCTTTTGCTGTTGTCTTGTCGTCCTTTCCGACATATGCTTAGATGCTGGACGTCGATCGCTTGGTTCGACCCAGGTTCCAACCTGGCGAGCGATCTAGTTTAACATATTTTACACATCGGGCGTCAACATCCCTGCATGCTTGTCCGGCACATACCACGTTCGCATCTGGTTGAAGAACTCCTCCATCTTGCACTGTCCAGCTTTATGGATTTCTCCACACGCCTTGTATACAAATAAACAGTGATCGGTGGGGTGGCCGCGTCATTCACACTTCTTGCAAGTCATCCTTTCCAACAGCCTCGATAAACATGTTAGTCGATACGCAGTATGTAAACTTCTTCCGCGGCCAATCTGGGTCTGACTTGTTGCCACCATATCCCTTTCGTTCGGTGTGGCTTGACACCGGTCGGTTTCTCGGCACAGACTGGGCTACGAAAATGTGTCGGTACTGCTCCTCGTCTGAGTTCACGCTGGATCGACCACTACTCTCCCCTTCCGATCTGGTGCTAGCATTGGCCACGATCGCTTTAATCGCTCGGGTCGACCTGTCCGTAGGCCTCTTCACTGTTTCAGCTTGAGTCTTCGATCGAAATCGGCTTGATACAACAGCAACCTTCGTTCTCATACTGCGGGAGTGGCGCAACATACGCAGTGTTTGCTCCATATCTCCTACATCCTTGAGACGCAGCAAGGTAATCTGATCGGCCAGCTCTTGATCGTCAAGCGTGCTAATGAATTGGCCAACATGTTCCTGGACAGCGCCGGTCGTCGGAACGGTCTCCTTGATCGGGATTCCTGCACGCATCGCGGCTACGTTCAGACGATTAAGGTATTCAATCGGCGTTTCATCACCCCTTTTCTTCATGTGATGGTATTTTCTGGCGGTATAAAAGCCGGAGTTGCAATATTGTCCTTCAAATTCCAAACATAATAGGTCCCAATATGACCGGGCATCCCGACTTAGTTGCTGAATCTAATTCGCAGACGGTCCCTTCATCAAATTTCGGAAGATCAGGCACCGTTCTTTTTTCGGTGTCCGATCACGGAGGAAGGAGGACTTCGTTCGGCTGAACCACGATCGGGTTACTCTTCATCTGCATCTTTGCTCATAAAATCCTTCAATTCTGTGGTTGCAGCCATACGAATCCAGTGTATCGCCGTCGAACTAAAATCAAAAGTAGTCGAGGCTAAGTTCGCCTTGCGCGTCCTGGCTATGCCCGTACCACCGTAGTCATCGTCAATATCGCCAGTCGACTCCATGTCGAAATCGATGCTACTTGTCGATCGGCTAGGGCGGTCTGGATGCGACTTGCGCTTCGCCTTATAAACCACTCCTTTATCTTCAACCACCTTTTTCTCCGATGCGACCGACTCCATATCGATGTTCGCGGTAACAGCGTCGTTTTGCCGGACCGGTCGACTTGGTTCATGAGGGCTCTGGGATGATCGGACCTGATTTTCAATGAAACGTCCCATAATAGCCTCAAACATGACCCGCATGCTTCCTTGAGTTGCGGGCAAGGTGACTGGGTCCTCTTTGGGGGGTGTCGATACCTCTGGGCGCCTCTGGGTCCCCGACTGGCATGCCGCCCCACGCTGCCGCACGTCCTTTTTATGTTCCGTGAGACTGCTGTTGCAACCCATAGTCATCCGCTCCACACCGACCTACATCTCCGACGAGTCTTTAGAGGAAGGTGGCGACCCGTAAAGTGAACTGCTATCAGAGAGTAAAGGTTCTTCATGTGATGCAGTGGGTTGTGGGGCTTCCAGTGCAATTGTGGGAGTTGGGCGGTGTGCCGCCCCCAGCAACGGTACCAAATGGTCATAAAAGGTTGACATCGCTAATTTTAGCTTTCATGTGTCAACCTCGAACAACTTGCTGACACCGTTGACGTTCTGCACCTTATCTCGACCTCAGCCAACATGGCTAAAAAGTTCTTCACCAGTTCCAGCGGTCGGTCCGAGGCAATCGGTTCAGTAGTAGATCCATGAAAAACAATCGGAATTAAGGGGCTGACGATCTGTATGACCTCATTCTCACGAACAATTCGTAAACGTAATACATATTGGTCAGATCTTCTTTGTTGACAACCCCATCACCGATCGACAACTTTTCTTCCAAGTCTTCTTCATCCGAGAGCATCGTGAGCCTCTGTTTAGACTGTTTCACAGATAATTTGGGCTGGTCAGGATGATCAGCTCCCACAGTCTCCTGCACTTTTTATGAATTTTGCATCGAAACGCATTGGATCAGGAACAGAGTCCCGATCCTTTCCGGAACTATTACAAAATTTGCTATAGTCCCGATCGTCTCCAGTTGGAGCCTTATGGGGAGGATTTTTTTTATTAATTTCGACCTGGTCCTCCACCTGGCCAGATTGAACATCGCTTCCCTTTTCAACGACAAGGACACAAGGAGATAAGCGCTCCTTGTGTCCTCTCCAGAGTGAATCCATACTGAAACTTGTAAAATTCATATTTTGCGAGAAATCACGGTGATATTCACGGTCACCAAGTGATCAGGGCACGATCATCATTGTGGTGGAGTCGAGTTCAAACTCGAACACCGACGTGTCCTGAGCCCGATCACCATCGTGCTCAGCCGACCAACTTACGGGGGCACCCTGCGAACCTTCGCCTGCATCCCGATTGGATGACCGATCTGTACTGCAGAACGCCTGGTCCCGTTTACTTTGACGCTTCTCACATTGTGTACCCATTGTTTTGGGTGGCTACACACACGGTGGACCGTCGCGCGATATGAACTTAGGGGATAGATATGGATCGATACACTTCTGAGGCAGGGTGTATATAGGGCGGAAATCTTCACCCTAGACACGTCAATGTCCGACGATATAGTTAATTCCAATGTATTTCAGGGCAGATCGCGTATAGCCGGTCGTAGAGCCCAACCAAAACGAGAGTTCGATAAACCAATCAGGAGCATCCAAGCAAACGTATACAATAGCTCCACTCCCAAAGACTCCGTAGTAGGAGGGGGCGACTTATGTGTAAGAAGAAGAAACACATAAAAACGTACACTATATTTAATATCCATTAAAACCTAATATGTAAAATACATGAACCATCGTGTGATTCACCTAAAACTGCGTACTTGACACAAGTTCTAAAAGGATAATTTAGGATTATAAGTTTCAATATCCATCAATAATTTTAATTCGGTTCGTTAACCGAATCCAAAAGCTATGTCTTTTAAGTGTAGGGCTACAAGAAAAAGGCAAATAGTGAATTTATATAGGGAGTTGCTATATTCACACCCCTTTTCCTTAAATTCACACCCTTTCATTTTACATTTCCATAATTTGCAACCCCTCCATCCCCCCTCCCCTTTCAACCGCAATGAGGAAAGATAATAGCTTTTCAGTAGAAGGATTTCTAAATAGGTTCAGATTTTCTGAAGATGAAGGAGTAGCAATTTTAGGGCTAGCTGATACATTCTGATTTTGTGGAGGAATACTTGACCGCTTTTTTATCAAAAATTTTGCGTGAAACTTCCCGCAAATTTCTGGATAATGAACAAAGCTGGAACGGCGCTGGAATGCGCCTAATTTCTTCTGTAAAGCTAAAAAGTGGCGTAAAAATAATGGCCTGCCTC
Source organism: Peronosclerospora sorghi (assembly GCA_026184515.1). NCBI lineage: Eukaryota > Oomycota > Peronosporomycetes > Peronosporales > Peronosporaceae > Peronosclerospora > Peronosclerospora sorghi. Next base: position 9,660,458 of record CM047592.1, read on the forward strand.
ATTATGGACGATCCAAGAGTTCTTGAATAGCTTTTGAAATATATCCACGATCTCCTTAATGCAGAATCTCCTTCTAAAATGTTTGCCCATCCACTTGCCAAAGCCGGCGAACTCGCTAATAAACTAACCACCTTGTTTACTTAAAATTGATTGTTTTCTATCATCTTTATTACCTGTACTTTGTTGTTATGAAATTACAGCCATTCTTTCGTGGCAAGGCTAGCCGGTGGTGCCGGTGGTCCACCGCACAGGTAATATCCTGAAAGCTTGCACCAAGATCGAAATGCAAGAATATTGCACTTCTTCTTTAGAGCTATCAAGGTTTTTTGGTAACAATTTTGTAAACTGGTCTTACTACAACCCCTTTTGATATGTTTAAAAAATGCTTCCCCAGATAATTGCAACTGACAACAGCACCAGCTCTAGCTGATGCTACATTTGGTGTGGTTATACCAACATTATCTCTTATTATTTGGTAATCATCACCTCGTGCGAAGTCATACCAAGTCCCTGGTTATGGCTTTGGACAAAAAGTTGGAGCTTTCTTTAGTCGTGAAAATGAAGGATTTAGCAATTTTAGAAATAGTAGATTTTGACATGCTGTGCAAGGAGGTTCCTTGCGCTTTAGTTTCTTGGGCTTTTGTAGTCGTGTTTGGAAAATAAAGCTCCAGAAATTACTGCTTGAAGGAGTAATTTCAAGAAAAAACCTGGAAAACCACAGAGCAGCCAAAAGATGATAAAATAATTTCCTTGTACGCCAAGGGGATGAGTGAATTATTGAGCCAAAATTTAGATCAATATTGCATCATGTGCAACTAGGAGTTAGAGAGTTGCCGAAGGCAACTCTCTTATGTGTGATTTGCCCTCTGATTTGTGACTAAAGAGGGTATACTGTATAAGTATTCAAGGAAACCAGTGTGGATTTAGCTATTCAGTATGCAGAAAGGGTGTGAATTTAAGGAAGAGGGGTGTGAATATAGCAAATTGCGGAAAGGGTGTGAATATAGCAACTCTCTTTGTATAATATACAAATGAAATTTACTATTATAAACAACCTTACATCTACATTGCGCTTCCTCACACAATACAGCGTAATCCAGTAATAACACCCCTATTAAATCTTGTAGCAATTTGTGGTATGTCTCAATGACCACTGGAACGTTCTGCTAGTTGTGTAGCAGACTGTAGAGCGGCAAAAAAAGGATGGGGTAGCTCCTTTATGGGGTCACTCACGAGGAGCCTCATCTCTCAGCGCGCTGAGCTGTGGCTCGCATAGTATACATTATCAGGAGCATAGACCCTGACATGAAAACAAGGATTTAGGCTAAATGCCCACATGAGCAAATCGATATAATAGAAACAATTTGAAGGATTCCCAGCGCCATTAGCGCCCGTGGCATCGCTTATCGAGATCTTTAAGGCCGACGTAGTTCCAGACAAGCGGAATGAAGAACCTCTCCTCGATGGCTGCATGAGTTGGAAACAGACGTAAAACTAGTATACCCTAACGGTTACAGGTACACCTTTCCTTACATCTCTCTGCGGTCGCGCCAAGGCATGAGCATTGTGACGCAGATTGGCTCACTCATCGACATTTGAAAAACGCTTAAGAATTTAAGGGGGAGTTAAAGCTCACATATGATTCTACATATGAGAGTGATGTCAATTTTAATTCTTAGATCTGCCTAAAGCTAACCTAGATTCGCAGAAAGTACAATATTTATTAAATATTGTGATCAAGTCATCACATTAGCTGGAAGGAAAGTACATATACAAGCTGAACGTAGCTATAGCTCCGGCACAATCGCCGACGCGAAAAATATCACCGTCCTTATTCCTCTTGATAAGGAGACGAACCATATCAAATACTCATGCGTGAGAAAGATGTCCTCAATACAGACATTTGAAGAATTCATGTCCTTACTTTTTAATTCCAATGTAAATGTTTTGTTTTATCACCTAAGAACTAATAAATATCTTTTTTAAGAAATTTTTTACGGTGGTCAGCAATTAAGCGAAAAACTTCGGAAGGGTTTTAAATTCCACAGGGGTTCAAAATCGATCTGCGACATTTAACAGATGCACTACACATCTGTTACACCCAATGTTCACCCTTGGTACTTTCTATCTAAATAACCGAGCGATTTAGACGACGTATTTATTCGTATCAAGGGTGAACATCGAAAATGAAACTTAAACGTATCTACATTAAGTGTTAGAGCTTGTGCGCAAACCTTATCTTTTGCGAGTTTAGGAAATGTACCGTCGGTACACTTGAAACACCAGTTATTGGCTGTTTACCGGCATGAACGGAGTTTGGCCGCATCCAGCGAAGATCGGGTGCTATGTTTATTTTTTAACCTATTGAGCCAAACAACGTCAATGAACTTCGTAAGTACCTTGAGTTAGCAACTTACATGATTACATACGCATTTAATTATTCCGGAATAATGAAACGTCTTTCGCCATTGCTTCACAAGGACGACGAATAGCATTGGGATATCCATATATCTTGACTGAAGCACCGTGGTTAGCTAAAGCCAATAATAATTGCCCGTTCACGTCGTTTGCCACGCGAGCGATGTAGCCGTGGGCTGTGAACTGATGTAAAAAATGCAATCTCTATGATCAAGATCGCGCAATCTCTTAATAATCACGACAGCTATGTCCAGCTGAACGCAAATATTCAGTGCATGACAAGGAAACCCTTGCCTTAACTATAAACTATAAAAGTTTCGGATCTATATATTGGAAATAGACGTTTGGCGTTTGTCAAACGTCTATCTCCAATATATTGATCCGTCATAACTCATCACATCAACCCCAAAGAATGACAAGGTCGCTGTCGTTCATTACAGAATAGAACCTCAAGGTTGAATATAAACCGGGAAGATTAAACTTGGTAGAAGATGCACTATCACTAACGCCAGATATCGAGACAAAACCGTCCGTAATCGAAATGAACAGTGCAAACAGTTTGTTGCATTGCACCTTTTCCTCGTCTTGTACAAAGGTACAAGAATTAATCCAACAAAAAACGCAAAGAACTTCTACTGTTCTTATGCGCAAGTGTTCATCTCTATCGATTGCACTATGTGCTGCTTCTCTACAGCGCAAAACAATATGATTATAGTTGCATCGTTGTTCCCACCGATAATGGTGTCAAACATGAATTCCTTCTTAAATATCATGATACAACGATATCGGGACATCAAGGACAGGAGATGACACTCTTCTACCGCACCCGACATTACTGGATAAACCAGAACAAGTGAGTACGCACTCGCGAGATTTGTCAAAGGGTAAAGCCAGCGCAATCTGCGCAGGCACCACCTAAAGCTCTTTCGGTCCAAAAGAACTGCCATTTTCATGAACGTTATTTTTGTTTTTTTGCGTGACGAAGGTGTCAAGATAGGTATATGGTCTGTGTAGACCGATTTGGTTAGATAATACATCTTACTGCAGTATCAGGAAATATAACCGCTTATGAAAAAGCGCGGTATTCGTTGACACCATATTCCGTTTTCACGGAATGCTAGAAAACATTGTCTCGAACATGGATTTAAGATTCAGGTGACGTTTCTGGCATTTAACGTTCTTATTATTTGAAAAGAAGTTGGGGATATCAACTGCGCTCCATAAAAAAACAGATTGACGGGTTAATAGTATTGACCGCGTTCTTGGTGACATGCTGCGTTATTACGCTCATAGGTATACACCGAACACTGCATTGACATCTTTCTACTCACTGGGTCTTCTATCTATAATTTGTATCGGCGCACGCTTCAATGAAGAACACGGCTCTAGCGGCACCCACGTACATCAGCCAATACTTAAATTACTCCAACTCTGAGTGGGGAGGGCTGCTCAAATTTTAATCGAGTCAGTGCGAACGAAACGCAAGATGCAGTGGAAACTCTAGAACGCATGTTGGACACACTATTGCTATCAAAGCAGTAGATGTCGCAAAATAGATCCGTTTTTGGCCAGATTTGTCCACAACTCTCGTAATCATGACAGGGGTAAAGGTAGAAATCATATATAAACGGTTCCCATCATAATGAAAACATTTCAGTTTCAGAAAAACAACAGCTGAATCTATTAGCTTTTAATGCATTTGCTGCCCACGCGGCAGATGAGAGAGACGAAACATCGGGTGCTAATAATGCAGTAGACAACTCCGTTTACAGCATCAAGCTGTCTTATGCTATGTAAAAGCTTCACTCATTCTCACTGCTTTTGCTTTCGAGTAGCAGAACGCTGATAGATGTCGACGTAAAAACACAAGCCACTTGAGAAAAGGTGAATTAGTTATTTATTTACTACTAATTTCCATGAACATTACACTTAGAAACTTCCCTACACTGCCCTAGAATGTTGGACATTTCAATCTTAGTGTTAAGTGGAATGCCTTATACTTTAGACATTGCGCAGCAATGCGACTGTATCTGATGTTCTACTCAAACAATACTTTTAACTCGCCGCAACAGCAAGACAACGAACGTCAAAGAAAGCCAGATCGCCAGAAGTGACCGATAATCCGAGTTGAGTTTGTCATGAAATCTAAGCATACGCTCAAGTTCCGGCTGCAGCAAATCAACTTTTGTTGAAGGGAAAAATTTGCCTTCACCTAGTCACGATTCTCATCAAGATCGGAACAAAAAGACATATCAATCATGTCGAAGTGGGAGAAAAAGCTTCTGAATATTAGCTTGACCCTTGTCAAGATCAACGGGCAGCTTAATGTGCTTCTCGACGTTTACAGCAGCGTGATTTCTATAGCTAATACCCCTTTTCTTTATTATAGTCATGGGATTCGGCATTATATTCTTTAGTGCTTTATTTCATAACGCTTAAACCAAACTTAACGGGACCAGTGTATCAAATACGTGGTACCATGGCTTAGCTAAGCCCAAGAATTTGACTGTTGGGAGGCGCTCGAGGTGCTGTGGGTTGATGCTCCGGACCCTTTGGAATAGTTCGAGCGGCAGACTTCTGCTTGAATTGAAAATTAATGATTTCTGTAGCACTAGGATTTTGCGCATTAAGCACGTCAATCCAATGTGCCACGTGGTCTTATACTGCGTAACCGCAGTATCAACGCAGTCCCTCTTGGTAGATGCGCGGTGCCTTATTGGAAAACAAGTGCTCTTTTAATGTGAGGGGACTCCGCAAGAAATCCCGGCTTGGATGCAGGAATAGTGAATCTGTCCGATAAAGAATGATTTAAAAGCGTTTGCGCAAAGTTTGCGGCTTGCGCAAGTATCTTCAGGAGTTTGCTTTAATTGTCAACAAAGCATTGTATGAGTGGTATAGGGACTCTTATTTTCTTCCGAGATTTCTCCGTCCCGCAGAAAGCAAACATTGAAGCATGTACAAGATTAAGATGTATCCTTATTTCCTACCTTCTTCATCATGCAATACATTGTAAGCAGTAACAGCTACCAATCCTGAGTCGTCAACACCGTACCGCGGTCATGGTCCGTCGATTACAGGATTGTCTCCTCATGTCTTTCACGTCATTGGTCATGTGTGCGCTCGCAGCACCACAGCGAATACTTTCAATTCAAATTATCTTTTTCGCCCAGCTTATTTGTATTAAAATAGTCTGCTTATTTTTTAGTTTTAATTACTAGTGAACTCCCCCGCATTTGAAGTGCAGGAAAAATACAACTGAAGATAAAGATTTATGGAATTGTAGTGATGATGTTGTCTCCTCTTCTTGCCGAGCTTTGTCCTTGAATTACTGTGTTACACAAAGATGGTAAAACCAATCTACTTCGTCTGAGTACCTAATCGAATTCCAACTCAGCAGACGGACAGACAGACGGTCTTATATTATAGATGTAGAGCATATTTGTAATTTTTTTTTGTCTCATCAGACGGACAAAAAAATGGTTTTATATGATAGACTAGCATAGTGCCCCGTTGTACCAACGGGGCAATAAATTTAGGGTCGCCCTACCCGCCCCCTCTCCACCGTAGGGGCACCCCCCACGTGACTTTCGACCAATAGAGATGAATATTGCTACTAATAGTATCTATTGGTTAAAATAGCGCTTTACATCTATCTACCTTTATAATAGTTTTCCGTTGAGGGGTTTTGATGCACATTCTTGGACTACAATGACAACTCAATGGACGATGCGGTGGGTGTTGACCGTTTCTTTACGGAGTCTTTTGCTAACGTCAAGGCACGTCTCCGTGAACTTGGCGTCGAAAAGACGCAGAAGTGGACACCTGTGGAGAAGGTGCTACATGGCGCTCTGCTTGACTGCAAGGACAAAGTGTTTTGCGCTTTGAGCGATGACATCAACACCCCGTTAGCGCTGTTGCATCTTCGGCAATTGGCCAAGTTAACCGTTACATGGCGGCAGACATAGACAAGCAAGTTTCTATGCTAATCCGTGCCAGTGCAGAGTACATCAGACGCATTTTATCTGTGTTTGGACTTGTCACCTCTGCTACAGACATAGGGTCTCCGCTCTGCTCGGATTCTGCTGGTGGTACTGATCAAGAGACTGTACTCACGCATGTAGCCAGATATCTTTGCGCAGTTCCGTGACGATATCTGAGAGGCCGCTCGTTCTGCTGCTGCGGACGATGGAGATAGTAAGGCTTAAGGCTTTGGCTAGTGTGGTGCTAAGTCTGTGCGATGAAGTACGTGACGAAAAGTTGCCGTATGCTGGTGTGCGTCTGGAGGACCGGTCTGCTAGCTCTTCCGTTTGGAAGCTGGCCAACATGGAGGAGCTGCTCGAATAAATTGAGAAGAAGAAGCAGAAGAAGAAGAGAAAAGAGGAACATAACCGCCTACGATTGGAAGATGAGGCCCGTAAAAAGGCCTAGCTCGCTGAAAAAGCTAACATTTGTCCTATCAAGCTGTTCTTGAACATGAAGGATAAGTACTCAAAGTTCTACAATAACGTAAGTATTGGCGAATGTTGTTTTTTGTCGAACTGGATATTATGCTCATGTATGGAAAATGTCAGGGATTGTCGACATACGATGCCGCGAGTGAGCCGTTGAGCAAGGGTCAGATGAAAAAGTTGTCTAAAGAGCAAGTTAAGTAAAAGGCACTGTACGAGTAATACACAATAGAAACTAGATGTACTGGTTTTTCTATTTGATAGCGTGTTGAATAGTGTTGTAGTTGTGCATGTCGAGTCAAAACAAGCCGCTGCAGGTAAATTTGCGCAGTCAAATTTCATATTGGGATTTGTCACATTATGAAGCCACAAACAAGAGTGTGCATCAAACCCCCAACGGAAAACTATTATAAAGGTAGATAGATGTAAAGCGCTATTTTGACCAATAGATACTATTAGTAGCAATATTCATCTCTATTGGTCGAAAGTCACGTGGGGGTGCCCCTAGGGTGGAGGGGGGTGCGGGTAGGGAGACCCTTAATTTAATATTTGTAACACTGCAGAATGTAAATTGGGGTTGACCTGAGAAAAATGCGAAGTCACGGCAAATAGATATACACTATATTCTATATTTTATCTAATTGAGCGCCTCTTCATATACAACGTTTCGCATGACGTGCACGCAAGCTCTTTTCTCAGCAGGTAATAGCACTTTTAGGCGATCTCTCTGCTCACGTACAGTTTCTGTGTTATCTGCCATGTGTAAAGTCAGTAAGTCAGGATCAATGCTATTATACGTAAGTCAGTCAATTTTAGCCAATCAAAATGAGAGCTACGTACACCAAAAGACGGATCGAATTTTATTATAGGGAAATTTTCATGCATGCCCTCGCTTTTTTTGCGGAAATAACATGCATACCCCTGTTTTTTTTAAAAATAACATCCATACCCTTTTGCTTGGGCGACGAGTCGTTTCTTTATGGGTATAATATTCCAAATAGGGCGCGGCTCTTTCCACACACTCTTTTGCTATTTCCACACACACATACATGAACAAAGCGTGTGTGGAAATAGCCGCGCCCTTTTGTTTTTCTTTGGAAAAAAACCATTTCTATTGTGACTAGAAATGGCGGCGGCCTCGTTGCGAGCCATGACGCTCGCGCACGAGTCGTACGTGCGAGTGTTGCGCAAGATGATCAGTGCATTAGAGAGGGTGCAAAATGCGCCGATCTTAGGTCTCATCCCGCAAGAGAATCTCGTCTCGGACATTGTGTTGGACGAATTACAGCCGTATGCGATAGAGAATGGTGGACACGTGACCATCGAGCGGGTCGAATTTGTAGCGGGACGTGGTAACGTGATTCTAACGTACCAGCATTCAGACTTTCGGGAGAGTGCGCAAACGATCGCGTTCGTGGGCTCGCACATGGATATCGTGCCAGCCAATCCAGAAGATTGGGACCGCGACCCTTTCTCTTTAACTGTCTAGGGGGACAAACTTTACGGACGCGGGACGACCGATTGTTTGGGACATGTCGCGTTGATGACGGAGTTGCTTAAAGAATTGAGTAAACGCAAGGTTGCTATAAAGACCAAGGTCGTGTGTGTACTTATTGCGGCCGAGGAGAATTCCTAGATTCCTGGCGTGGGGATTGAAAAACTCATGGAATCGGGCAAACTTGATTTTATCAAGAATGGACCAGTGGTTTGGGTCTATTTCTCGGGTAGTCAGCCGTGCATTGGTACAGCAGGTGTCATTTCCTGGACATTAAAAGCGACGGGCAAGTTATTCCACAGTGGATTGCCACATTTAGGCATTAACAAAATTGAGTTGGGTATGGATGCACTCTGTACGTTGAAACCGATGCGGATTGAATCGTCCACGAATGGACTCAACCAAATGTAACGTGCATCAGAAAGCGTGCACGAAAAAAGTTGCTCATATTTATCCATTTTATCTCACGATGTAGTCCACCATGGGTGAAAATCTTTGGCGAAGTGCGGCTGTCTACCTTTTACGACATGGAAGACGTGCGTTCTGCTTGATCGTTTGTACTACAAGTATGTAAACCTAACGCTCGACTGGCATGACTAGTTACAAGCCAAGGTACAATCGTATGTTGCGGACCTAAATACCAATATTACGTCGCTCGAAGGCAAGCATGGACCTGTCTCTAAGTATACTTTACCAGAGGAAAGCAAGAGCGGCAAGCTCAAGCTCACGTTTGAAAAACATTACTTGAAAGGGGTTGCGTGTTCCTTATATTCTCTCGGCTACAAGTGCGTCAACATACATGAAACTTCAGGGTACGCACGAAAAAATCTCTAGCACGCACTAACTGTATCCTGTGTGTCCAGGGAGTTACACGACGCAATTACCGAAGTACTGGGAAAGACCCAACCCTTCTCTATCAGTGGCAGTATCCCGCTCGTACAGTACTTGAAACGCGCGGGCCTCGATCTAACCCTCACGGGGTTCGGCAAGAGCTCCGTCTACCACGGTAATAATGAATATTGCCAGCTCAGCGACATGTCGAACGCGATCAAGATCCTCGCGCGCACGATTGCATACGTCGACGCCTCCTCCCTCCCTCCCACCATCCCGTGATCGATCTCTACCTAACTGCCCTCTCCCCGTGTTTCACATAAGTAATCACGACTACACATTCCTTATAAATACTTCTAAAAAACGGGTGGGTGTGTAAATAGCAATTGTGTGTGTGTGGAAATAGCAAAAGCGTGTGTGGAAATAGCCGCGCCCATTTGGAAATATTATACCGTAAAAGGAACGACTCGTCGCCCAAGCAAAAGGTTATGGATGTTATTTTCAAAAACACAGTTTTTATGCATGTTATTTCCGCAAAAAGCGAGGGCATGCATGAAATTTTTACTTTATTATATATATAGAAGTAGATTAAATCAAAGTAGGACTATTTTAGGTAGCGATTTGTATTTCGTAGTTAGAGCCTGGTTCAAGTAAGAAATAGATGTAAAAGAAATAGAGGTCTCGGAAAATGCGCGGTTCAGAATATAGCTACAAAAATCAATATCGATATTAAAATTCAGTAACTGGTCATGTCTTCCAGTGCAGCTGACAACGAGGGCATTGTTCACGCTGTATCGGTGGTTCATCCCGGATTGGTTCCCGCATCATTCGAGACGCCGGCTGCTGCCAGCAAGAAGCGCGGTCGACCGAAGAAGACTGAAACTGAGGTTGAGCCAGCCCAGTGGACTCCTGACATGATTCGGGAGCTCCTTGAACAGCGCCAGGCGCTCCGAGCTGAATTCCTTGACAGCAAGGATAAGATCAGCTCAGCGCGAGGCTGGTCGAAGACCGTTCTGCATCTGCAGACGGTTTGTGGATTCGCAGTGTCGACTGTGCAAGTCAAGACCAAGTATCAGGCCTTGCAGAAGCTATACCGTCAGCATAACGCTGCCGACAAGCAAACCGGCAACGCCCCTATTCCCAAGAAGCCAGTATTCTGGGATGAACTGGTGTCACATTTCGGTGGCCGAGCCGGCATGGGCCATGACTTCTTGCTATTCTCCCAACCCTCAATCCATCAGGTAAATGCTTATAACGCTCATATGTTATCGGGATTAATATGTGATGCAGGAAAGTGATGGAGCGTCCATGTCCTCTGAAGAGCATCAGTCGCCACGCACGATGATTCCATCATCGGCCAGATCGCGGAGAACTATGTCTCGTCAGGAAGACAAGGTCGTCGCCTACGATGCCCTTGGATCTCGCATTCAGCGAGGACTGGAGGCGATCGGCAAGTCGCTGTTGGCACCTGTCGAGAAATCGTCGCAGGATATGCAGGATCTGCGAGAAATCGCGACATCAACCAATCTTCTGCTGCAACAACAGAAAGAGCAAACAGCTGAAATCTTACGAACGCAGCAGTTGATGGTTCAACTGTTGGCTCGACTTGCTGACAATAAATAAGACCAGACATCAACCATACGTCGATTTTATCATTGCTTTGTTGTGCCATAGGTAATCCCGAATGTAATCCCGCTTTTGGAGAGCTGCATTGCGATCTCGATGATAGTTGCCCTCTTCATCTGCTGGGTCGTTTTCGTGCTCTGCATTATGGTTTTCCTCTTCAGCGATGATGTCGATGGGATCCTGAAGATCAATCAAAATTGTATGCAAAACGAGACATGCAGCGATGATTCTGATCATCTCCTCGGTCTCTGTTCTCCCAGTTTGATGGGATCTCTTCTGGTTCAAAGGGACCTTTAGGATACGGAATCGGTTTTTCACCATTCCGTTTGACCGTTCTACAACAATCTGAGTTCGCGAGTGACAGTAGTTGTACCAGGCATCCTCGGGAAACATTTCTTCCTCAACGGGATAAGGAGTCATCATTAGATCGGAAAGCGAGTACGCAGCGTCACCGAGCCAGTGCTTTCCTTTCGGAATGATGTTTGCAATGGTCGAACCGAAACGAGAATACTTAAAAACGCATTTGTCACTCGCCGATCCAGGTCGAATGTCAAACGCACGGATTCGCCCCTTAAAGTCGACTACCATCTGGAAGTTGATAGCTGGGAACCCTTTTCGGCAGTACCAGCCCTCATAGTCGTACGGCCGTTCTATTTCGAGCAGACAACCATCGACAGCCAAGACAGCGTTAGGGAATCCACAAACACTTTCGCATCCTGTGGCAAGAATGTTCCAATCCTCGTCACGTTCGGGCAAGCGAATGATCAGAGGAAGAATTGCGGTAACTAAAACGTCAACAACCTGCTTGACTGATCGTAGGGATGATGCTTTGCTTATCCCAAAGATAGAGGCAGCTTCGGCTAACGATCCCGAATGTGTCAAATAGAACATTTCCACAGCCGTTCTATCCCGAGCAAAAAACGCAGCATTTCCGCCGATAGATTCATTCACTGAATGCCAGTGTGCGTCGACCATGTTGCAAATGCTATCGAATGAATCCTTGGAGCAACGGAACTGGTTGCGAAACCAGCCTTCATCAAACAGAGTGTTGTGATCTGCAACCACAAACAAGGATCGACGCATAGAAAATCGTCTGGACCTAGGCCGACGATGACAACTCCCATCCTCATAATCGTCGCTATCAAGCACCACAGCAAGGGCATTTGTTATATCCAGAATTGCTGCTGAAACGACAGCAGCTCCAACGTTTCGACTGCGACTCGTCATCTCTATTAATTGTTCAGTCAGAAATAGACCTCTGGAACCTATATTTAATTAATAGAGGTGACCCTCTGGAGCTTACCAATAGAATTGCAGCGCACTTTTTTGGATCTCTATTATTTCACCTCTATTTGTTACTTGAACGAGGCTCTTATTGATTAATAATTCGTGCCATCTGTGTCATGTACTCTACTAGAGTACATATGTTTTTGAGGCATGAGAGATAATGTGATGTGTGCCACTCCACAGATGGAAGTGTGCCATAACATCAACGTGCATACTTTCATGTTAGGATAGCTACCCACTTCTCAATGAACATTCCGTTCATCAAGTCCCTGGTTTGGTCTTCTTCTTCTACTTACTGCAAGGTACTACTGTCGCTCCAAACCGACTATTGGTTGCAGAGATATCGACTGTATACAATTTTGCTATAATCGAGCTACATCATGACATCTACGGTGCAAGTTTTCTACTTTCTGGGCAAGCATGAATAAGGACAACAGTCAACAATTTGTGGCCCCTATTACCTCGTAATTTTTAGTATTAATATCATGGTATAGTAAAACACTTTCAGCGAGAACCAATTGTTGATTGCATTTTTGTTTCGCTATCGCGTTAACGGGAACGCTACATCCATCCATTCGCACTTCACCTCTCGCTTAAGCATTATGTCGCTTGTAATACCTGGACCTATGTATCTTCTCGATGATATTACTTATCACAGTAAACCTACTTGAAAGACTAACCCCCT
>CM047592.1:9673347-9684642 GCA_026184515.1 Peronosclerospora sorghi
CTGTCTTGACAGGACCGGACCTTCCCGGTCCGGTCTTGAATCGCAATTTGCAACTCGGCAATGCGTCGCGCGAGGTCGTCACCCTGCATGCGAAGTGAGGTCGCATCAAGCTGTCCGTCCAGCTGCTGCCGTCGAACAAGTGCAAGTTGATCCCGGAGATGGGACTGATGAGCCTCCAGACGGGACAGCTCATGGCGCGCGCTTATCAGCTCCTCTAAAATATGTCGAAGCTGGTCAGCGTGACCGTCAGACTGCCTATCAGCATCGACCAAGGCACCTATTGCCTGGACTATGCTGGGAGGGATGAGAGCTGAAGACAAACGAGGGTCAAGAAGAGTACAAGATAAAGACCAAAGATGCGCACATCGTGTTGCCTGGTGGGCCACCTGGGTCCTGAGACGCATGTTTTCTGCGAGAATATCCTGCATCCGCGTATCGGCTTCAGTCTGACACCCTTCCGATGTTTGAAGTGCATGAGAGTTACGTGGGCTGTCAGACCGAGCCGACCGGACAGGCGAAGCAAGGTGGGGCGACTCGGTGAATAGAGTTTCTGCAAGAACGACAAGAACAAGCGTCAAAGGAAAGCATAAGAAGATCAAGTGCAGTAAAGGCAGTACCTGACGCAGGTGTCGAAGATGTTTGGTCCATGGTGAAGAAGTGTGAGTGACCAAGGTCCAGTTGGTCGAGTGATGGGTGAGTCAGAACGTTATCGTTGTGCGACACGGTCGGACTCAGGGGCGGCTGTGGTGATGTGTACCACAAATTTGGTCACGTTTGGTCAAGGCAGTTGGTCGAATTTCGGATTGGTCTAAACAAGGGGTGCTTTTCAGCCTCTCAAATTCAAGGAGTATCAAGAACGCTGGTCTTGGGTGAGTCACCTGACTCTGAGTATTTTACATAATTTTGTGTGGGTACATTAGGGACCATAGGGAGGTAGTATTATTGGTTAGTTGTGAATTTGCCTAAAAGAGAAAAAGTCGTTTGGAATCTTTTGGTTTTGCCTTCGGGCTAACACCTCAACAGGAGGTCGTTTAAACATTTGCTATGTGCATCAGTCGCCTCCTCCCGCCGCGGAGTGTTTGGGAGCAGAGGGTCGAGTAATCCCCTCTAGATCATTATACCCGGTCTGGACGCGCCACACGCGCATTTGGCCAGCCGGATGTCCCTCGACGGGAGCACGCATTGGTCGACTTCCTCAAGTTTAAGTCAAGTACGTTTGGAACGTGCTATTCACTGGATTGGTCTTTACGTGGAGATATCGTTTGTGGAGTTTCACGGGCATATTGGGTCTTCACGTGGACATATTGGCTCATTTTAACATTGGTTGGAGTTTAGACAGGTTTTGATCTTCTCTCATATTGGTCAGGGGCTAGACCGGCTGATTGGTCTACCCTCTATTATTTCGTATTGGTCAGGTCTAGATCGTTTGGACGATCGATCCATTGGAATCTATCTTTCGGAAGTGTTTCTGGTCTGTACGTACCTGGGGTGAAGAGTTCCGCCCTAGGTACACTTAGCCAGCACGGTCTCATATTCAAGACCGAATCAAATCGATCTGCGATCCCAATCCACCGAGTTTGTAACTAGCCCACTCCAATGGGTACACAAGGTGAGATGGTCTTAAGTGAATCGGACCAAGTGTCTCTGGATGATGATCGGTCGTCTGCCAGCAGCGGACGATCGGACCAGATTTCGAAAGGAGGTCCGCGGGGTACCCCCCCCCGTAAGTTGGAAGGCTGAGCACGATGGTGGTGGTCAGGTTGCTGATACAAATGTATTCGATTTCGAACTTGACTCCACCACAATCGTGCGCGTGCCCGGATCACTTGGTGATCGTGGATATCACCGCGAGGTGTCATCAAAGATTGAATTTGAAGATTTGAATTTGGAATCGTTCTGGAGAGGGCGTAAGGAAAAGCTATCACCTTACGTCTTCGTTCTCGATAAAGATGGCGATGTCCGGTCTGGCCTGGTGGAGGACCAGATCGGGATTAATATTTTTTTTCCTCCCCAAAAGGCTCCCACCGGAGCCGATCGGGACCTTGGTCCTGATCCTATGTATGTGCATAAAAAAGTTGATGGAAAATCAAAAGACGAAAAATACTTGGAAGCTGATCAGAACGATCAGACCAACCTCCCCAAGGTCCCCAAGCTACCCAAGATTCCCAAGAAAGGGTTGGGAATGCCGGCCGACGAAGCCGACCTCGAAGAAAAGTCGCAGGTCGGAGATGGAGGCATCACTGAAGAAGACCTAAACAAGATGTACTACATTTTTGAGCTGAAACGATTTGTTCGTTTTGACGTGGTCTTTCGGGTGTTGAACCTCCAGATCCCGACCGTCTTCTCGGTCCCACTACCGAGCCGGTCGAGAGTGATCGCCCATTACTGTTGGTGAAAAACTTGGTGGCGATGTTGGCGGAGGTTGGCATTAAAATTCAGAACCCCGTCGATGTCCAAAAACTTTTCGAATTTGAGACTTGGAGGCTGAAATCGTCGATGTCGACCTTTCACGACCATTTGGTCCCACTGGTGGGGGCGGTTCGCCGCCCAACTCCCACCGCAGAAGTGAAGGTCGCTGAAGCCTCCACAGCGCTTGTCGACATTGGTTCTGATGACGAATCGGTTTATCAGTCTCCACCGGCTTCTAACAGCTCATCAGAGTTGGAGACCGGTGTCGAGCGGATGACCATGGGGGTGGACCATGCCCAGCCCGAACAAAAAAGGGACGTGCGGCAGCAAAGGGCTGCTTGCCAGTCGGGGCTTCAGAGACCCCCACAGGTCTCAGTTCCGCAAAAGGAGGGTATCAACACGTTGCCCATGACTCCAGCTAACGTCCAAACCATGTTTGAGACGATGATGGAGCGTTTCATGGAAGACCGGGTTAGACAACCTCTGCGGCCACATGCCCAAGACCGGTCTACCCAGCAAAGTGCCAATGTTTGCCGAGATGTGGATATGGAATCGGTAACATCTGTGGACAAGCCCACTCGAAGTGATAAACGAACCGGCAAGGGAAGGCGCAAGCCGCAACCGGCCAGACCGCGTAGACCAAGCAAGACAAGTGACTGTGGAATGGAGTCGGTCGGCGGTCTTGAAGACCACTGTGGGTCAGACGGTACGGGCGCTGGCGAGCCACGCAAGGCTAACCTAGCCTCCACTATTGCTTACGACTTTGGATCTGCTGCGATTACGCGCATGCGTATGGCCGCGACGACCGACCTCAAGGACTTCACCGGCAAGGATGCTGATGAAGACCAGGCCCGGTCTTGGTTCGGTCGGGTCAAGTCTGCGTTCCTGCGAGACCAGACCCTGAAAATTGAAAAGTGTCTGATCTTCCGGGATTTGTTGAAGGACCGTCTGCCAACTGGATCCAACAGTTAGGTCGGGATGTCCGGTCTGACTGGGACCATCTATGTGCAGAGTTTGAAGGGCAATATTGTAACTCCGGATTTTCGAGTGCCCGCAAGTATCACCATATGCAGAAGCGGAGCGACGAGACACCGATCGAGTATTTGCATCGGTTGAACGTGTCTGCACTTCGTGCCGGCATAACAATTAAAGAGAATAACCCGCCGAACGGTGCTGCTCTGGAACATGTGGGTCACTACATTAGTACCCTGACGATCAAGAACTGGCGGACCAGCTTACTCTACTGCGTCTTAGGGACGCGGGTGAGGTTGAACAGACTCTACGGACGCTACAGCAGTCTCGTAGCATGAGGGCAAAGAGTGCTGGTGGATCAGGTCGCTACCGATCCAAGACCCAGACCCAGACCGATTCGGTCAAGAGGCCGTGGACCAGACCGACCCGAGCGGTCAAGGCGATCGTAGCCGAAGACATCACGGGATCGGAAGGGGAAAGTGGGAGTCAATCCAGCCAGGAGTCATCGGATGAAGACCAGTATCGTTAGTCTATGTTGCGGGACCTGACCCGAATACCAGGTCGAAATCCGACCAGGTAGACCGGAAGGGAAGGAACGGAAGCAAGTCCGATCCAGACCGACCTCGTCAGAAGTTCTCCCACTGTGGGTCGAGCAAACATGATGGTCCAAACTGCTGGAAGAAGATGGTGTGCAAGAAGTGCGAGAGACGCGGCCACCCGACTGACCACTGCCTCTTCGTATACAAGTCATGTGGAGAGATCCACGAGGCCGGCCACTGCAATATTGAAGAATTTTTTAACATGATACGCAAGTGGTACGTTCCGGACAAACACGCGGTGATGCTGCCGCTGGACGCAGAGAAGATGTTAAACTAGAACGCTCGCCAAGTTGGAATCTGGATCGAGCCGAGCGTTCTACGGTTCACATCTATGCATATGTCGGCAAGGAGGATAAGACCGACAATACACGTTCTATTCCAAATTGCGTCGACCGAGACCATCCGGTCTACAGTCTGAAGACCGATGAGTACTCCCAAACCAAGGTGGTTATGCAGTTGGACTTGCTGACTGGAGAATCCCGCGGATACTGGAAGTATCACGCGCCGGATAAATGGTTCAAGCAGGCGAAAGCCTGTGGCAATATTAATAACCAGAACGCGACGATGTTGTTCGACTCTGGAGCTGAAGTATCGATAATCGACTCCGCCTTTGCTCGTAAGGTCGGATGGCGTATAGACGATACCCAGAGACAAGAATGCGTCGGGATCGGTGAAAACTCTTATATGACCGAAGGAAAAACGCGTGTGAAAATTACTTTGTCGGTATCGCTGGTCTACTTTTTCAGCGCTTGGGTTGGCAAGTTGGCTGGACAGGACGCTTTACTAGGTATGGATTTCATGGTCCCAGCTGGTATTCGCCTAGACCTGTCACATGGAGTGCTTACTCCCGGATGAGGTCCAGGTCCAGTTGGCTGGTCGAAGACCTCTGTATGGTTCGTATACCGATCTGGTCAGGTGGGATCAAGACCTCGCTATCCCAGTCGGTCGGTCTGCCGATACCCCGGTCGAGAAAGGTTTCCGTTCGAGGAAGTTATGGTTAACCAGGGGCAATCGGTGGGTCACGACCTTCGTAAAGAGTGCTAGTCGACGTGATTTTGTCAGTGTTACCAATATCGGTGACAAGCCGCTGACACTGGACAATAACACTATTGTTGGTATGTGGTTAGCAGAAGGAAAGGTACCAAGGAAGATGGGGTTCGTCTCGATTGGGTCGAGGCGGTATGTCGAGTGGCAAAACCTGGCGTACCAATCGACCACCGATCTTATCAGCGATGATGGGTCGGTGGAAGAGGATACCTCACCTTTAGTGGAAAGACCAAATTATGTCACCCCAAAAAGATGTTGGTCCGAAGAAAGGCGCCGCAGTCACCAGGAACGGTGGACCATCAAGTAGACGAGCCAAGGTTAGTCAACGTGGTGTCAGCACAAGACCAGGCGACAGCGGAGCAAGAAACGGAAGAAGGGGAACATGAAATTGCTAGGTCGGACCATGACGGTGTTCCTAATCAGACCAATATCAGTGAAGGACAGCCCGTCGAACAAGACCAGGGGCGTTCAGCCGGTCCAGATGGTCTAGGTGATATTGCCCCAGAAGATGAACAAGTCTGTATACATGAAGGCGGGGAACAGTACATTCAGGAGCTGGAAAGCCAAATGGCAATCCTGCCTGAAGTGTCTGCCGACTCGCCCGAAGTTACAATGGATGATTTACAAGTGGGTGATCAAGACCTTTACAGTCCAGACCAGATCGAGCAGTTGAAGAATATCATATGGAAGAAAAGACATCTGCTGATCGGAAAGGGCAACGCCTTACCACCTGCAGCCCGTGGTGCGATTTGCGATATTGACGTTGGAGATGTCAAACCGATTGCCCAGCGATGTCGACGCGTGGCGCCACAGTACCGTGAAAAGCTTTCTGATCTCATTAAAGGACTGTTGGTCACCAAGATTATTAGACCGTCGACCTCGCCATGGGCCTCGCCGATCGTAATTGTTATCAAGAAGAACGGCGTTGACATTAGACTGTGCATCGACTATCGGCTGTTAAATCGGTTGACTAAACTAATGGTTTACCCGATGCCGCTGATTAATGATCTGTTGGAAGACCTCGACAAGACCTTGTGGTATTGTTCGCTAGATATGGCAAGTGGATTTTGGGTGGTCTCGATGACTGATCGAGCCCGTGAGATTTCCGCATTTGTGAAACCGTTTGGTCTTTTCGAGTGGAATCGTATGCCGTTCGGTCTGAAGAACGCACCCCAGATCTATCAAAGGCTGATATACAAAGCATTGTACGGACACTTCAAGATCAAGACCGATCGGGACCCTGTTGAAAATTGTGATGTGTTTAGAGAGGGTGAACCCGATCAGGAAAGAGGACCGTCCGTTCTAGGGAGACGGTCGTACATCGACGACATTCTGATACCTGCCTCGTCATGGAACGATCTGTGCGAGAAGGTTGAACGATTTTTGGAGACATGCGACCGCTGGAACCTATCTATCAGTGCCGTGAAAAGTTTTTGGGGTATGTCCAAGGTCGCCTATTTAGGCCATATGGTCTCGAACAATGGTCTAGAGGCTAATCCCAAGGACCTGGATTCGCTGAGTAACCTCCCGTTCCCCAGATCGATGAAGGCAATGCAGTCCTTCCTGGGAAGCTTGAATTATTATAGCCGATTCATTGAAGACTTTGCTATCTACGCGGCTGTGCTGTACGAGCTCCGGGAAGTTGACTATCATATGTTCCGCGAAGAAGACCGGGCAACTTTACAGGAGGGCGCCGACTCTGGTCTTGCTGCAGTTTGGCCGCAAGTGGAGGCCGAAGATCATATGAAGCGTGCACAGTTTGCCTTTGGTACGTTGAAGGTTAAGATGGCGACGGCACCGATTCTCAAGCATTTCGCTCCCGAAAAAGTGCCGACCATTATTGTATATTCCAGTAAGTGGGCTATATCAGCCACTTTAGTGCAATATCACGATGGTGTGTATCATCCAGTCACGTTTACGAGCCGGAAGCTAAAACCAAATGAAGTGAACTATGGAATTGTCGAGAAAGAAGTTCTGGCGTTGCTACGAATTCTGGATGTGTGTTACAACCTGCTGGTCGGCCGACCTATAAAGGTCCTGTCAAGACGGTCTACTTTGGCCTGGCTATTATCAGCCAATGGTATGGACGGACGTCTAGGCAGATGGTCGGCGGTCTTGTCGCAGTGGACCCTCGAGGTCGTTAAGTGCACCAGGGGCGAGGAAGAGATATTGGGCACATTAGCTGCCAGTATCACCCCTCGGTCTGAAGTGGACGAGGCATTGATAGCGATTGCCCCGAGGAAGCAACCTCGGCAGTCAGTTTCGAGACCGCCACCGACCGTCGACCATGATGAAGAGCTCTTGGTCTTATTTTTTGGCGGATCAGCAAGAGTGAAGAAGAAGGTCGGCGCCTATAGTGCCATATTGTGGAAGTTGCCACAATGGTCTATAGTTTCAGCCACTGCCGATTTCACGCCGGATATTACTGTTAACGAGGCGGAGTACCGAGGTCTACTTCTATGTCCGGACCTGCTGTCGTCGCAAGAGAAGGGGCGAGTCATCATATGTGGTGACTCCAACCTAGTGATCAGGCAGATCACCGGAGAGATCGACTGCAAGGCTCCACGACTACGGACACTAAATGATCGAGTAATGAAGGCATTGAAGGACCACCCCAAACACGAGCTATTGCACGTGAAACGGGACTGGAACAGAAGCGCCGACTACCTCGCGACCAAGGCCATGCAAGACCAGACTGGGGCTACGATCACCGAGAAGGCCGTTCTGGATGAATTGGTAAATATAAACAGGCTCCCAGAGGTGATAGGAACCAAGAACGCCCCAGTCCAGGTGCATGTAATGGTCGCGACTAGATCAAAAGCTCAGAAGTCTCGCCGACCGTTCCCGAAGGAAAGTTTGAACGAATATGCAGTGCAACAGTTAAGGATGGAACGGATCCTCAAGGCGCAGGATGAAGAAGAATGGATTATGAACCTGAAGACCAACCGCGTGGTGAACTGTCCAAGTTGACGAACGATCAAGTGAAAGAGTGCATCAAGATCGCGGATAGCTACGAAGTGGATGATAATGGATTATTGTATTACTGCTGCGATGCCGACCAAGACAGTGCATACCGGGACCGACTGGCGAATTTTAGTGATCCCCGAGTTGCTGCAGCCGGATGTCCTTCATCACTATCACGTGAGTCTAGAAGGTGGACATCAGGGCATAGGCAGGACCTATCACAAGATCAGGTCCCACTTCCACTGGAGAGGTCTTTTCCGCAGTGTGCAGAAATATGTGGGCTGTTGCACGGATTGCGAGACCGGAAAGGGTAGACCGGTAATCAAGGGGCGATCGCCCTGAAATATCGAAGCTACCTACCTTTTCCAGGTCATAGCGATGGACCACATACAGTCACTGCCTAGATCGACGCGCGGCAACACTGAGCTGCTGATCTGGGTAGACCTGTTCACCAGTCTAGTTATTGCGAAGGCAAGTGCATCTCGGTCTGCGGAGCAGATCGCCCAGAGCTACGAAGAATGTGTGTTCCGAAGATTCGGCGCCAGCGAGGTCATCAGGCACGATCGTGAACCCGGTTTTATGGCCGAGGTGTTCCGGCCGTTCAATAACATGCTGGGCCAGAAACAGAGTGCGACGATGGCATATCGTCCACAAGCAAATGGATCGGCGGAACGCAGGGTGCAGACCATAACGAGGGCGATCAAGATGTACGTTGCTGACCCAGACCAGCGAGATTGGGACGAGTATGCAGAAAGGCTGGTGTTTGCACTCAACTCGTCGACCGATCGGGTCCGAGGAGAAACGCCTTTTTATCTGGCATATGGATGGGACCCTCGGTCGACATTGGAAGCTGCAATACCTATCGGTTGCACCCGGACCCGCGATCGCGATGCTCGACGCTGGC
The DNA here is from genome assembly GCA_026184515.1 of Peronosclerospora sorghi. Classification (NCBI taxonomy): domain Eukaryota; phylum Oomycota; class Peronosporomycetes; order Peronosporales; family Peronosporaceae; genus Peronosclerospora; species Peronosclerospora sorghi. Next base: position 9,682,243 of record CM047592.1, read on the forward strand.
GCATGCAGGTCCAGAAACACTACCAGCATGCAAAAGAAGTCGTCAACGAAAAGCTGCGTCAGGCCACACAAGACCGGGCAGGCCGGACCAATGACCAGGTCCAACCCCACAGTATAGAACCAGGGGCGAGGGTATGGCTATACCTAGACCGAGTGAAAGAGGGCTATGCGAAGAAGCTGGATTACATGTGGCACGGCCCCTTCCGTGTTTCCGAGCTGATTGGTGAGCACGTTGACCGTCTAGTAACAACCGGTACAGATTACAAGGTCTTCCCGATTGTGCATGTGTCCAAGTTGAAGCTGGTCCGAGAATTTCCGGATCGACCCAAAACTCCCTGTCTGGTAGAAGAAGAAAAAAGATTTGATTCCGATGAAGCGTTACTGCCGGAGGACAGTTGGGAACGACCATTAGAGGAAGACGAGTTCGAAGTGGAGAAGGTTTTGGATGTTCGGTCGACCAAGAAGACCAGGTTCGGTCGGACTCACCGAGAGTACCTGGTCCGAGGGAAGGACCATGATGAATCAACTTGGGTCTACGAGCTCGACTTGAATTGTGGGGCTCTATAACGAGAGTTCGAACGAGAACGAGTCAGTCGTAATCTCTTCGCAGTGATGCAGACTCATGAAGACCAAGACCAAGACACGCAGTAGCATCGGTCGGTCTAGACCGGTGTGAAGATGTGGAAGGTCCGGAGTTGATGTGAAATTGTGATGAGCTGTGACGAATTGGAGTAGCGGAATGACGAATGTGATGACTATTTTTCGTGATGGGGGTGGAACTGTTTACGATAACGTGTTTGGTGCAACTCTGAAAAAGTGGTGAAATTAGTTCATGTGATTTGATGATCAGACATATGAAAAGAAATGATGACATGTATTACGAGTTATCTGGTCGACTACCTACGACTTCACTTGCTATCGCCCCACAGACGGCCGACGACCATTGACGGATGATGTTCCACTTGATCCTGAAACTGGCTACGCCAGGGGTCCTTCCGGTCAAGCTGGACCAAAGCATCCTTGAGGTCCGCGACCGGCTCAGCGCAATCAAGACCGGGGTACCATGTGCCGTCGTCAGCCAGCAGTCTGGTCTTCTCAACGCGACGCCTTGGCATGTGGAGGAACACCGGGTACAAGAACACGTCGACGTCACACTCGCGAGCTCGCATCCCGTCCAAAATGCACTGGCACAGGGATTGCCCAGCCTCGCCCGCTCGAATTCGACATCGCTTGCACTTGCTCTGGAACGTCGCCAGGCCCGGATCTTGTCGCACCCGGTCGGGAGGAAGCACCAAGTAGTGGGACGCTTCCCAAACTGCTTGGCCGTGGATCCTGTTGAAATTCTTTACCCGGCCTAGCAAAGTGCCGATCCATGGAGTCAAGTGGAACACAAGTCCTATATTGGAGTGTTCGAAGATTTTCCATGGTTCATCGCCGTACAGGCGGGAGATCTGCGCCAACGTAATCAGGTCCGCCCTCTATGAAGACGCGGCAGGGGTTTTCTTGGCCGGTGGAAAAAGCCAGGAGTCTGGACGAGAGAAAGACCGGGCCAGAAGCTGCTTGGTCAGGGTAGACCGGCGTAAACAGCCGATTTGCCCCGACGACCACGGCCAAGTGACTTCAAACGTCCGCGGCGGAAGGGAGCAGGTATCAACCGCCATGTTCTTCAATAAGGCGTACTTGTGAATCCCGGATGTCCCGGGGAGAACCGAAGGCGCCGGCGTCGCGGGTGTTGATACTGGTGCAGCGTCACTTGGCAGACCGGTCTTCTGCTCTGACCCCACTGTCGACGCCACTTGGACGAAACTGTCATGCAAATTCGTTTGTGATTTGGACTGAATGGGGATCATGAACTCGGAATCGCCGGACCCTTCGCTGGAGTCCTCCTCAGACGAGACCCCTGTGTGCTGGATGCGACTTGCAGTACGGCGCGAGGGCGCTCGACTTTCCGAGGGGTTGTAGATGTCGTCCATGTCCGAGTCCGAGTCCATGAGAAACGCCTGTGTCGTCGCTCTCTTATGGGACACTCCACGCTTCCCCCGATTCCGGGTCCGCGCGCAGTGCCCCGCGCCCTCGCGCTACTCGGCGCGTCCGCGCGCTTCTTTGATTTTAATGTAATTTCGGGATGCTGAATATCGGACAATGAGAGACGTCGGTCTTGGTCCTGTTTCAAGAGGTCTTGGTCCTGTTTCAAGCGGTCTTGGTCTTGCCCCGAGGCGACTAAGGTTGCCGATGCGGACCAATCTACGCTGGAGGAAGCAGTCGAACACGGAGGTAGCAAGTTCATCAAGCGCTGGCGGCACTGGTCTAGTGCCACCTGACGACGACCCGACACTTGCGTCCAAGCGTCGGACCTGTCTTGACAGGACCGGACCTTCCCGGTCCGGTCTTGAATCGCAAT
>CM047592.1:9684742-9695095 GCA_026184515.1 Peronosclerospora sorghi
CTTAACAGCACTGAGGGGTCCCCCAGTAGGGCGCCCCGCACCTACTGGGAGCCGTCGTTTCCCGACGGCTTAGACAAGGGCTTTTTCCCCACCCTTGGTCCCTTGTAGCGAGTGTCTCGCTGGGTATTTCTCGGACATCTGTTCCTCAGATGATCCGTGCTTCCACACAGTAAGCATCTCAGCGGCCCATGCCGCTGCAACATAGATAAGAACTCTGTCTCGAAGCTCTGTGAAAAAGAGTCAGAATGACTCTTAGCGGGAGGTTTCTCCTCCGCTTCGACCTGACTCAGGTCCATGGGTTCGGGACCCACCTTAGAGGAACGGAAATTCCTCTCGGCGTTAAACGCCATCTTGAACGTCTCCTCCAGGGATTGGGGTCGGCATCGGAACAATTCCGAACGTGCTGGCCCTTCTCTCAGGCTTCCCATGAAGACGGGGATTGTAACAGGGTTACATTCGGGTCACATTTAGTAGGTGGTGTACGTGAGTACACTACGGTTGGGGTCAGTATTGACCGGTCCGAAAGGTTTTGAACCATTGGTTATTTTAACCAATTAGGGCAGGAGCCCTTGGTGGTGGCGTGGCACCAGCCACGTGTTGGTACACAGTTAGTGTACACTACATTTTAGCTAGGTACGAATTTAGTATGTTCTACTTAGTATTACATATACTTTACATTAGTTTAAATTAATTTAGGCTAATTATATATTAAATATACATTCAGTTTACAAAAATACTTAAGATTTCTAGGCGCGCGACCACGCCCGGTCGCGCGCGCAGTGAGTATTGTAGCCTAAGGGAGTTCTCCCTTACGCTATCTCCCTTTATAAGGGAAGCCTTGTTATAAGGGGTTAGCGAAAGCTATCTGTAAACCACCCCGGGAATCTTGGCCCCGAGTAGGAGAACCCTCTCCTACTAAGCCCTTTTATAAGGGCGTCTCGGCTAAGTAGCGGCGAACGCCGCTTAAAGGAAAGTCTTCCTCTGTGCGCTGGCCGCACCGTGCGTGTTCGCACCCGTCTACAGTGATGGACACATCATCCGAATACACTTTCGCGTACATCCCTGCCATAAGGGTCTTCAGTTCTTGGACATATGTTTCCAAGTCCCTAGTGCCCTGACGGCACCTCAAAAACGCCAGCCGATTCTGTAAAACCAGATCAGGCGTAGAGAACATGTCCATAAGCTTTTGCTTAAGGACTTCCCAGGTTGGGAACACGCTCGTGACCGAATCAGGACACGTAAACTCCCATGTACGGGCTTTGACCGTAAGATGGGTCATTGCAAGTCCCACTTGCAAGTGATCAGCGGTCATATTCGCTGTGGCGAAGGCCGTTTTGACCTCTCGCAACCACACGTAAAGGTTGTCACCCTTCTCTCCGGTGAACTCCTTTATCTTAAATGATAATGGGGGACGCAGCCCCCGTGAAACGAATTTCACCTAACCTCGCCTCATGGGCGATGAGGGCATTGACCCTTGCCTTTACGGCCTCAAGGCCCTTCTCCACTAGGATCTGCATACCCTTGTCACCCAGTAAGAATAACAGCAAGTTAAAGGCTTCCTGCTGGACGAGGGTCAACCTTTCCCAATCGTCCTGATTCATCCCTTGCAGAGGATGCCTTAGTCTACCAACACAGGTGTTGGATTGACTACAAGTGCTACCAGATGTAGCCGGTGCGTATACGCACGGTGCGGCTAGCGCACAGAGGAAGACTTTTCCTTAAAGCGGCGTTCGCCGCTACTTAGCCGATACTCCCTTATAAAAGGGCTTAGTAGGAGAGGGTTCTCCTACTCGGGGCCAAGATTCCCGGGGTGGTTTACAGATAGCTTTCGCTAACCCCTTATAACAAGGCTTCCCTTATAAAGGGAGATAGCGTAAGGGAGAACTCCCTTAGGCTACAATACTCACTGCGCGCGCGACCGGGCGTGGTCGCGCGCCTAAAAATCTCAAGTATTTTTGTAAACTGAATGTATATTTAATATATAATTAGCCTAAATTAATTTAAACTAATGTAAACTATATGTAATACTAGAGAACTTACCAAATTCGTACCTAGCTAAAATGTAGTGTACACCACCTGTGTAACAGGAATGATCCTGTTACAGGCTTACACTGTGTTGTGCGAGGAAGCGCGCAATACGGGAGGGGTAGGATTAGTTGATGACAACTAATCCTATACTAAAAGCAAATAGAATATTCGCTTAAGCTTGAGAACGCAAAATTAAGAGTGTTTATTAAATGGGTGGTTAGCGGCTAACAGTATAGTAATTACCTAACTAATATAATAATATCAAGTATTAGACTAACTGTACTATTAGTTAACCTGCATGATTCGGTATTTATACCGAATCGATTTTCCTTCGTAGATTATAATAACTTATAATCTATTATTTGAATTTCAGACAACGCGTCTGAAATTCAACTGTGATATTCTAACTTGAATATCAATTATGTAATAGCACCCCATTACATCACCCCCCACTTAATGTGGTTGGCTAATAATAATACTTATTTTGGCCAATCATAGGTGGCACTTGTTGGTCGGAATTTCTCATTCACCAACTGATTGACCATCGACTCGATGGTCAAAGCACGCGGCGGCGCTCTAAAGAGCGCTGAAAACATCGAAGGAGCTTATTCCTCCGCCTCAGCACTAGGTACTGAGGTGTTGAGTGACAACAGTGACGCTGCATTAGCAGCGTCAACTACGCAAATGTCGGAATACGTACCGTCTTCGACCACAGATGATGCTAAGGCGGCATCTGGCAAGAAAGAGGTAGATGTTGCTAATGCAACATCTCGCACGATGACAACCCCCGAATGGTGTGTTGCAAGGAAGGGTTCTTCCATGTTCGGAGACAGTTCTGACTCCGAACAAAGTGATTGGGGCGCAGCTGTCCCCGCGAAAGGATATAGTGAGTCGAAACTCTCTAGGTGCTCATAGCCTAACAGCGATGATAAATCTTGTGTCGCTGTCAGCTATGACAGCGACAATGATCATCACAGATAGTTGCGGGAACGCAGAACCCCACCTGGACCAAGTACGTCTCCACGTCGGTGTGGCTTAACCCCGGCGCGTGGTGTTGAAGTAGGCGGTGTTCCGCCTGCTAAAAGAGCTCGAACAGAAGCGTATCATCGTACGGAACCACATGTTCCGTACAAAGTGGGGTTTTGGACCCCTGGATGGGCTATTGCCCCCAACAGCGGCGGTCACCGTAAGCGGGACTGCCAATATGCGCTATTCGATATCAACGTGCTGGATGACTGCGAAGATATCCAGTCACGTCGATTCGATCGAAGTACAGACGATAGGCGTCTGTACCTTATTGACCTCTTTTTTTCAGGTTCGACATTATTCGAGCCGGAAAGGATCAAGAAAGAACAGGGACGACAAGGACGCCCTGACTCAAAATTGGAACGCTTTTTTTGACAACTACAACAAAAGCCCCGATGACTACGTGAACAAAGTTCACGTAATGCGCGAGCGCTTTTTAAAGCACTCGCGAACAGGCAAAATGGAATACATCCATTTTTCTTGCATCAAAGAAGGGTTGAACTGTGGTGTCCCTTCTCACCTCGTTTGCCCGCGGTGTCCGCACGGCGCTCCTCGTCTGTCAGAGGGGGAGTTGCGGGGGTACGGTGGTTTTTCCGTACCCGCCGAAATTCAGGGCTTAATCGATGCCCTAAATGCATCAACACCTAGTGTTGATGCTACTTCGCATTATGAGTTTGAGACTCCTTCTCAAACTCAGTTAAAAGGTCTGGGGCGTCGGCCCTCAGAACCTCAATCGGCTTCCAGGAGTCGAACTCTTGGGGGTAACGCAGCCAGCGTACTAAGTACTCGGTACGCTGCCCCTTCTTCGAAGGAACCGAGCGCTTCGAGATCAAGCGCTCGAGAATGTATCGCTTATTCCCCTTATTATAGATCAGGGGCGGCGGAGATTGAGAATTACCTCGCCGTTGTTGTTACGGAGCATGGTTCTTTGCTCCGCAAACTCGAGGAGGGTTGTTCCTCCTTGAGCAGCGATATGTCTCACTCTGTGAAGATATATCGGTCTCTTTGCGAAAATGTCCGCGACATTCTCGGGGCGCACACTGCCCTTCAGCAGAAGAATGATCTTCTGTACATCGAGCTTTCCCGCTGTAAGGAAGAGCTCGATCGGCACAAGGCTGGTCTTGAGCAGTCGAAGGCGGAGGTAATGACTCTCCGCTCTGCTCATCAACGGCTGGAAGCCGATTACAAGTCTCTATTGGGAGACTTGGAGAAGCACGGTATCTTCCGTGGTTCTGTGTCTCGTCGTAAGACGAAGACGAATGATACGGTTTGAGCCGCCCAACATAGAATGTTGGGTGGAGCCGCATTGCTGTGGGAATGTATAAAGTATATTCATTCCCCCGAATATCTTGGACCTTGAAAGGTACAATGTACTTAGGAAGCAACTTCTGTGTAGGGAAGTTGCTTATTGCATGTATAGGCAAATTGGTAGTACTTAATAATACCAATTCGCCTTTCTGAAAGGAGTTTTTTTCTTCCTTCCTTGCTTGTCTGCATTTTGCTTCTGATTATCAAAAGCAGCAGCAAGTGCGTCTTTTATATAGCTTATTACAGCTTGGAGCTGTAATACGAATTCATCTGCTGCTTTATCAGCAGTAGGTGCGTTGCCCTCATTGTCTGCAGCCATTGCTGCAGACACATATTCATCATATGCAGCTTCAGTATCATTTGAAGCTGCTTCCGCTTCTACTGTACTTTCAGTAGAAGGGCCATCGTTTTGTTCACAAGTTGAAGTTGCAACTTGCGCATTGAATCGCTCAAAATTTGAGCGGGTCCCTCCCCCGCTTAGATTTGGCGTACCGCCAAGTAAATCTGGGGTTCGTGGATGCCTTAAGGCATTCACGTAGAACGGTGTATGCTTAGTTGAAGCATGCACCGAATTGTTAATCGCGAATTCAGTGAGTGGCAGATAGTCACTCCACTGTTCAAAGGCATGTGCGTATGATCGCAACATGTCTCCGAGAACGCGGTTAACCCGTTCTGTCTGCCCATCCGTTTCCGGATGGTCCGCAGTTGACATCTTCAACTGGGTTCCCAACAATGAGAACGTTTCTTGCCAGAAACGTCCTGTAAATCTCGGATCTCGATCCGAGACAATGTCCTCCGGCATTCCGTGCAAACGGAATACCGTATCAACGAATATCCGCGCTGTTTGAGCGGCGGTTACGTTCGCTGATACTGCAGTAAGATGTACCATCTTACTGAAACGGTCTACAAAGACCACTATTCCGGTCTTCCGACTATTGTCAAGTGGAAGACCGAATACGAAGTTCATTGAAATGGACTTCCAACACTATGTCGGAACCGGCAGAGATTGCAGCGGAGCCTGTGCAGACTGCGTAGGCTTAACACGATGGCAAATATCGCAAGCGCGTACGTATTTCCGTACCCACTTGTACTGGTTTCGCCAGTAAAAGTCACGTGCGAGAGAAGCGTATGTCTTCTCTCGACCTTGATGCCCCGAAATCGGTGCATTATGATATTCAAACATAATTTGATGTTTGAGATCATCGTCGTTTGGAACGACGATGCGACTTTCATCTTTTTGGTAAGTGCTGTAAAGAAGCAGACCATCGTGCAGTCGATATCGATGCACGCAAGCGCGGAGGAACTCTGGGAGCTCGTCGCGTTTCTCACTTGATTGATTACTTAATTAATCAATCAACAGACGTGTCTCCTCGTCTTTTTTGTACGCCTCGCTTACTTGTCGTATAATTGACGACGACAAAGCAGTGCAACGGATCGTGTTTGCACTGGCACCTTCGGTTACGGACGGTTTCGTCTCGTAATCGGGCCTTCGTGATAGCGCATCCGCTATCACGTTCAACCTTCCGGGTTTGTATTCAACCGTAAAAATGTATTCAGCAAGGATGACAGCCATCGAGCCATTCTTTGATAAATGTGTGGTGAATTCACGGCCGTGCGTAGCGACGCATGGTCCGTGTAAACCACAAACGGTCTATCTCCCAAGAGATAGATCCGAAACTTAGCCAGTGCATACTCATGGCAAGGAGTTCCTTGTCATGCACTGGATAGTTGCGCTCGGCTGGGCGCAATTGACGCTATTGATAGCAGATTACCGTGCTTTGATGAAGCGTGATCACGATGATCACGCTTCATCAAAGCACAGCCGATAGCGAAATCTCTCGCGTCGCAAACGACGTGGAACGGACGCTCGTTATCGGCTATAGCCAAGACAGGCGCTTCAGTCAAGCTTTGCTTGACTGCATCAAAAGCATCTTGGCATTGGGTATCCCAATGCCATTCAACATCTTCCTTCAGCAATTGAGAAAGAGGTCGTATTAACCCAGCATAGTTGCACGAATACTTGTGCAAATATGTTGCCAACCCAAGGAACTTTCGAAGTTCCTTAACGTTGTTTGGCGTAGGCCATTCAACGATCACCCTGATCTTTTCTGGATCAGGACGCACCCCGTGCTTGCCCACAAAACATCCAAGAACGGGTATCTCAGGTGCACCAAAGGTGCACTTCTTTAGATTTCCATAGAGCTTATGCTTACGCATAAGCTCTAACACTCGACGTAGATGTTCCCTATAGACATCTACATCGCTTTTATCGTGTTCACCCTTACTATGGATGAACACGTCATCGAAATAACTCGGTGCGAATTCTTGCACCGGGCGTAATAGATGCGTTACGCATCTGTTAAACGTAGCAGGGGCATTTCGAAGCCCCTGCGGCATAACAAGCCACTCCCAAAGCATGCCGATGGGGTGCTTACCCCCGTGAGAGGGATATCCTTCTCACGCATTAGGGTTTGATAAAATCCATCTCTTAGATCTAGAGCACTAAAGATGGTTCTCCCGCACATGCCATCAATGATGACATCTTTCCGCGGTATCGGCGTCTGTGCCGGTACCGTCGCTACGTTCAGTCTGTTGTAAGCATGAACGATTCTCCACCCACCTGTGGACTTTTTCACACAAAAGGTGGGGGTAGAGTGCGGTGAGATAGACTCCCGCACTTGGCCTGCTTTACGACGAGCTTCGAAAAACTCGTCGATCGCTTTTACTTGATCACGCGGCAACGGCCATTGCCGCGTGACACAATACTTCGTGCCTTGAACGAGGTCAATTTGATGACGAGTTCCCTTATCCTTAGGGAGCTCGCTAGGTACTTCTTCTGGGAATACGTCAGCGTATTCCCGAAGTACCTCATAAAATGGGGAGTTCGCTTTAAGCGACTCCCAGCTTTGCACTTCAAAGCGCTGAACTTTGGTTTGATCATTGGGAACCTCGTTCCCAATGTTTTCCACTTGTAATGTGGATATTCGTTCACAAATATCCACTACATCATCTGTTGCAACGATGATACAGATCTGTTCGATCTGATCATCGTGCAAGTTCTTCATAAACTTTTTTCAGCTTAGCGCTGGGAGAGCCATCACCTCCGAACCTTCTTTCGGAGGGTGCTCCATCAACAGAGACTGGGTAGCTAATCCGGTCTCCGTTTGCGTCAATACGTTGATCGTCTCGACGGAACTGTCCATGCAATCAGACGCACTCTTCTGATTGACTGCTACACGGTGATTACGATTCACCGTGTGCGAATACTCATCATCATGGTGGCCACTGCCTACCATGGAATTTTCTTGGCGATCAGATGTGCTCGTCTGATCGGCCGCCTGTTCTGCGACACGGTGGTCTTTATCACCCGTGTGCATGGCTAACTAAACGTGGTGGGCACTGGCCACAACGGAGTTGTGCTCACGATTGCACTCGATCGTGAGTTCACTCTCATAAACACGGAATTCTTTCGTCGTGTTGGAACCTTCGGTCGCACAGTGGGTGTTTCCCACTGTGGATACTATTTCATTCTCACGGTGGGTGTTTCCCACCGTGGATATCACTTCATTCTCACGGTGGTCTTTATCACCCTTGTATATGTCTCCAACACGCAACGACTCTTCCGTTGCGTGTGGTAGTCCCTCTGGACTCTCACCAGCGGAGGTACCTTCCGCTGATCGTGTCGGAACAGACCTGGTGGTGCCAGCGCTATCCACCAGACTGTCCGACGCTGCGGTTGTATCTTCTGATACAGCCGGATTACACACAGGGTGATCAGATCCTGTGGGTCCGCCGCAGTCGATCGATAGGTTAACCCAGTCGATCGAAGGTTTAAACTTGGACATCCAGGGGATTCCAAGTATCACATCGAACTGGTCATCTAAATCGAGGACGATGAATTCATCCTCGAATGACAGTTCATTCAACTCGAAGCGTGTTTTAATCACACGCTTTGTAATAGTCACGGTTGCACCTGTTGCTAACCGGGATGACAACATACTTCGTGGGGTTTCTACCTCCACAAAGATCAACAGCGTTAGACTCTGACTTCTAACGAAATTGTTTGACGCTCCTGTGTCAAACAAAGCTCGCATGCGGACATCGCTCCCGTGCGGCTTAACCTCCAGGGTGATAAGAGGCTTATCATCACCCTGCACCTTTTGACCGGACATAGTCCCGTCTGGGGCTATTACCCTCACATGCCCTATGTCGGCATGTGGGATAACATTCCCAGTAGGGCGCCCCTCCCCTACTGGTGATTTACGTTTTTTGCACCAACAGGGTGATGTCCCTGTTGGTGTCGCCGTGCAGCGGACGGTTCCGTCCGCTGACTGCGTGGCACCGGACGCGGTGTAACGGGGTTACATTCGAGTTACATGTAATGTTGGTGTACATGAGTACACCACGGTTGAGGTCGGTATTGACCTGTTTGAAAGGTTTTAAACCTTTGGTTATTTTAACCAATCAGGGCAGGGGCCCTTGGTGTGGTGGTGTGTCAGCCATCCACGTGTCAGTACACAGGTGTGTACACTACATTTTAGCTAGGTACGAATTAGGAATATTCTACTTTGTATTACATATAGTTTATATTATTTTAAATTAATTTAGGCTAATTACATATTAAATATATTCAGTTTACATTTCACTCTATTTTGCGGACGTGCGACCTCGACCGGTCGCACGCGCAGTGAGTGTCGTAGGTAAGAGGGAACCTTCCCTGTACTTACATCCCGTAAAGGGAATACAGCCGTTAAGGCTACGTAGTAAACCAACCCGGGAATCTTGGCCCCGAGTAGGAGAGCTCTCTCCTACTAAGCCCTTTACAAGGGCGTATCGGCTAAGTAGCGGTAGCTACCGCTTTAAGGAAGAGTCTTCCTCTGTGCGCTAGTCGCACCGTGCGTATACGCACCGGCTACATCTGGTAGCACTTGTAGTCAATCCAACACCTGTGTTGGTAGACTAGGCATCCTCTGCAAAGGATGAATCAGGACGATTGGTATAGTTTGACCCTCGTCCAGAAGGAAGCCTTTAAAAGGCTGTTACCCTTAACGGGGGAAGAAGGCATGAAGCTCCTAGTGGAAAAGGGCCTTGAGACCGTAAAGGCAAGGGTAAATGCCCTCATCGCTCATGAGGCGATTGTAGTGGAGGTCATTACACGGGGGTGCGCCCTCCATTATCGGTAAGGATAAAGGAGTTCACCGGGGAGTAGGGTGACAACCTTTACGTGTGGTTGCGAGAGGTCGAAACGGCCTTCGCCACAGCGAATATGACCGCTGATCACTTGAAAGTGGGACTTGCATTGGCCCATCTTACGGGCAAAGCCCGTACATGGGCGTTTACGTGTTCGGAGTCAGTCACGGACGTGTTCCCAACATGGAAGGTCCTTAAGTAGAAGCTCATGGACATGTACGCAACGCCTGATCTGGTTTTCCAGAATCAACTGGCGTTCCTGAGGTGCCGTAAAGGCACTAAGGACCTGGAGATTTATATCCAGGAGCTTAAAACCCTGTTGACAAGGATGTACGCGAAAGCGTATTCGGACGATGTGTCCATCCCCGTCTTCATGGGAAGCCTGAGAGAAGGGCCAGCACGTTCGGAATTGTTCCGATGCCGACCCCAATCCCTGGAGGAGACGTTCAAGATGGCGTTTAACGCCGAGAGGAATTTCCGTTCCTCTAAGGTGGGTCCCGAACCCATGGACCTGAGTCAGGTCGAAGCGGAGGAGAAACCTCCCGCTAAGAGTCATTCTGACTCTTTTTCACAGAGCTTCGAGACAGAGTTCTTGGCTATGTTGCAGCGACGTGGGCCGCTGAGATTCTTCCTGTCTGGGAGCATGGATCATCTGAGGAACAGATGTCCGAAAAATCCACATCGAGACACTCGCTACAAGGGACCAAGGGTGGGGAAAAAGCCCTTGTCCAAGCCGTCGGGAAACGACGGCTCACAGTAGGTGCGGGGCGCCCTACTGGGGGACCCCTCAGTGCTGTTAAG